>JAECUM010012111.1:0-87460 GCA_016617855.1 Megalonaias nervosa
AGCATGGGCGCCCGCAGCATGGGTCAAGGGGGGTCTCCATGGCTAGCTCATCCAGGAGGCGACGGGCATATTCCAGGTGCATCTGGAGTTCCAATAGTTTGGCTAGTCTGCTCATCTTCTATATATATATAAATTCCGACAAGTTTAATCACGCAAATGAAGCTGAAAATATGTCACAAGATTCTGTTCAAAACGCTTAATAAATATTAGCTCCCCCCCCCCGAAAATCCTGAACCCCCTGCACAAAGTCCTGACCCACCCCCCCCCCCCACCCCCGCAAAAAATACTGCGGGCGCCCATGCACACAAGTGTAGTTGGTTACTGATGTTCGTGAGCGGTTACATATCGCACTATGTATACAAGAGTGTTTAGATATTGATATTCGTCAGATGGTAGCAATTTTCCTCTCCTACCGGTTGTATACGTATTTTTTATTAAGGTTCAATGTGAGAAAACTATGGCAGGTGTTCGTTCTGGTTTCACTCTCATTAATATTACCTTTCATCAACGAATTCATTCAACTTCTAGTCGAGGTTTTAGGCTAACGCACACACCAATACCATCAATTCACATATGTTTCCTCCGCTGTCACAGGCTACGTAATACACAAAAGAAAGGGTAACCCTTCTATCTCAGACGTCATGGAACATTAGCATTTAAGCTAAGAATTCACCGGACTCTTCGAGAACACGTATCCATTAGAAAATATAGACTAAAACGTTCAGTTATATCCTTTTCATTCCAATTATACATTGTTAGGATAATTTAAATTTCCCCTTTGTTGAATCACGATAATTTTACTACCGTTTTCTTTAAAGTTGTAATTTGATTTCTGACTACTGATCTTTCCCCATATTTCCATCACTACTTTTGACTACCGAGGTTTCTCCTTGGTTGTATCAGGATTTCCGACTCTTGAGGTTTCACTTAGTTTAATCCTGATTTTCGACTCGGTGATTTTCCTCACGGTTATACGACTTCTGACTACTGAGTTTTCCCTTAGTTGTATCACGATTTTGACTGTTCATTTTTCATTTAGTTGTACCATAATATCTGACGCTGATTACTGGGTTTTCCCTTAAGGTTTATCTTGATTTCTGACTGCTGAGTATTTTCCTTAGTTGTATCATGATTTCTGACTATTCAATTTTCCGCTTAGTTGTATCATGATTTTTTACAACTATATTTACCTCCTACTTATGTCATGGTGTGTATTAACTGAATTTTCCCCTTAGTTATATCAGAATTTGTTACTACTGAGAACCATGATTTAAAACTACTATGCTATAACATGATTTCCCTACGATGTATCATGATTTTCGACTTGAGAGGTTTCCCCTTAGTTGTATCATGATTTCTGACTACTGAATTTAGGTAAATGTTTTGATCTTATGATCAAAGCCTCGATCAGGTCTATATCATCAGTGATCCATTCGAGCACTAGCGTTATATAATCAGTGACCCATGCAAGCACTGCCATCATATAATCAGTGACCCATGCAAGCACTACCGTCATATAATCAGTGATCCATACAAGTACTACCGTTATATAATCAGAGACCCATGCAAGCACCGACATCATATAATCAGTGACCCATGCAAGCACTACCATTATACAGTCAGTAACCTATGCAAACACTGCTTCCGTATAATCAGTCACCCACACAAGCGCTATCGTCATAGTATCAGTCACACATGTAAATACTAGCGTCATATATTCAGTCACAAAGAACAAACACTACTGTCTACCGTCATATAATCAGCCAACAATACAAACACTACTGTTATACAACCGGTAGCCCATGCAAACACTACCGTCACATAATCAGCCAAACAATGCAAATACTGCTGCTATACAACCAGTAGCCCATGCAAACACTACTGTCAAATTTGATGCACATTGAACTAACATGCTGGATTAAGCTTAGCATCAGCTGTCTTTGTCCAGCGTACAGCTAACAACCCCAGGGGCACTTTGTGCCTCTCACCCGTCTGTCAGAAGAATCCGGAGTGACTGTGTTGAGAATTAACTACTGGGTCACCATGCGAACGTGACTGGTACGCGAATGCTTATACCTATGACAAGGTTCCATCCACATTCGGGAATATGCGTTCAGTCGAGAGAGTATTGTTGCTGGTGCGTGCGGTGCGTGCAGGTACGGAGATGAGCACCGTAAAACGGAGAGACCCGGGTACGATTCTCGGTATAACACACACACACACACACACACACTCACACACACACACACACACACACACACACACATGGCGCAATAATACGCATACATAAACATTCTTGAAACTCAGTGCAGCTGATTCTACCTATAGATCAGTAATGAAATTCCACTCAATAATCATTAGTGACGTATGAAAATAAAAACAAAAAGTTTAAATAATCCCTGTTTTATAAATGAATTTAATGTGGTACACAATTTCATCGCAATCCTTTCTGCTTTCCGTTCCCCGTCCCCTCTCATGCACAAGGGACAAACTTCGCAGAAATCTGGAGTGAGAGAGAAAAAGAATTTGGGCTGGATGAAAACCTTGAAATTAAACTTACACCAAGTAACCTACAGGACTACGGTTCGTCGTAACGGTATGTGTACACTTTCCTTGGGATTTATCTACAGTGTTTATATCATCAATGATACAAAGTTGCAATAGCCTGTCGACAATACAGGGTAAACGTCTTGGTTACAAGGCACACATACTGTAATATATGTAATGCTTTGTTGTTGCTGCTTGATAAACCTTAAGTGTTCTAATAATCGATTATTATTTATTAAATATGAAAATGTCCAAAGGTCGCCTTCTCTCTCTCTCTCTCTCTCTCTCTCTCTCTCTCTCTCTCTCTCTCTCTCTCTCTCTCTCTCTCTCTCTCTCTGGGCCATCGTAGCAAGATACGGGCCAAAATCCATGAAAAAACGAGCGTAGAGGATTTTCGCTTGTGTCATACAACGATGTCTCTGGACCTATGAATGATGGTAAAAGTTGAGTCAAACCGAGCACACACACACACAGAGAGAGAGAGAGAGAGAGAGAGAGAGAGAGAGAGAGAGAGAGAGAGAGAGAGAGAGAGAGAGAGAGAGAGAGAGAGAGCGAATTTTATGGTGTTAAGTAAAGCAGAATAATGACCTAGATCAATTGTAAATATATTAAATATTTTCAATTTTTTAATTGCCTCTTGTTGGTTTATCATTTCACTCAGTTTCTACGCAACACATACTTCATGGGCCGGTACGTAAATGGCTGAGCGTTCAGTGTTTGCAGTGCTCTACTTTCTTCATTCAAACCATCTTTCATGTTTAAGTCATAAGTGTGTCTTATATTGATTTAATCAATGTGAATAAAAATAGAACTCAAAAAAGAAAACAATAAACTTATCAATATGCAAAGGTGATAATGAATCAACACAAAAGGCACAGAACTACATTGCGTAGAGAATACTTTCGGCATGGATGTGAAGAGTTCATTCTCTTATCACTGAGCATGAAATATTTATATTAAGGCACATAAAGAAAGTTGAATGCATACCTTTTAATGTGCTTCCCGGAAAATATCTAGATATGTTGATACTAAAAATATCGGTAAACTCTCACACAATCGCCTCTCCTCATTATTTTCTCGCTTCAAATTATTGAAAAAATTTGTGATTGAAACGCTTGGTACCATTGATATCAAATTTTGTGAAAATATCATCGATTTCCGCCTCCGTTAAAAAGCCATCTACGGTCCTGTTCATCTCCGCGGTTTCGAACAAGTGGCGAGCATTTGGGTCATCCGGAGTCGGTGGTCGTCCTGGGTGAGCGGTCACACTGTAATAGAAGGGAATTATAATTGAAGACATTTCGTTCGCATAAGCCAAACAAGCCATTTAAAAGTCGCCATGAAAAAACAATAAAGTTATTCAAATGCCAACATATGGCAACACAAAGATGACTGAAAGCCAACAATGGCTTTAGCCCTGCCTGTGCAATGCAACAAATTTCAGCACAGCTGCGTATAAGGATACAACAAAAAAGGAACCAATTTGGGTAAAATTGTAAATCAAACCATTCTAATGATAAAAGAAAGGGTATCAACAATTTCAAACTTTTAAAACCACTTTTTTTTTTGGCTAAATGCCAATTAATCCAATGGAAACATAATATTAAGATCATAGATAATTCATTTGTTGTATAACAGACGCTTTAGAGATACTGAACACCATGATCGAATCAGGCTAAAGAACAGAGTGCGAAATCTCTCTTGCAAATTGTAATTGTGATGGTTTAAAGACGTTAGCCTCAGGTTGATTAAAAAAAACCCCAAAGAAATTGGATTATATTTTAACCGTTTCCATGGTAATTGAATTGGTTTAAGTATGATGATATTTTAATGCAAAAGACATAAATATTGAATCAGATCAATGCATACATATACACAAATTAAAATGTGGACAAATAAAGAAATGAATTATTTCATACTTATAACAGGATACAAAAATAGATGGAGACTAACATTTCATGGGAATGTAATTGAAAATGCATAACCAGGTTATATATCTTTGTGTTATATCTATGTTTGGCTTTTGAGGAAATATTTCCTACATATTACAAGACAGAGAAGAAAAATGAATAATTGATACCACATGTTTAAATAACAAAACAACAACATAAATTTAAAATAGGAAACCAAGTCACCCCGGAAATTTATTTCTACTATAAAACACGTGTTAGTATTGTTCACCATGGTAACACATGTAGAAAGCATATGTAACGGCACACTGATATATACAATAGTAAGGCATACGTAAAATGAGAAAAAATTCTTTTAACTTTTTTTTTTTTATTCTACAAAGTAATGTTTCTTGCATGTGTGTGTTATGTGTTTGTTGTGTTTTGGATTTTTAACGTAGCTTAAACAAATTTTCAGTCACATCGCTACGATGTCTGCAGTGTGGCAGTTTATAGTGATGTCTAGAACTTGGACATCATGCAGCAGACATGTAGGATGATGTTCCACCCAGTCACATTATCCTGACACCAGGCCGACTAGTCCTAACATTAACCTCTTAATGCTGAGCGCCTAGCGAGGCAGCTGTTAATATCATTTTATAAGTCATTGGTATGACTCGGCCGGGGTTCGAACCCGCGACCTCTCGCATCCGAGGCGGACGCTCTAACCATCAGGCCACTGGAGCGATCACCGGAGCGGTCACTGTTTCTTCCATAAATTTCTCTTTAAAATCTAGTAAATTAAGTTTTATGTTTTTTCAATGCCTCATAACAAATTTGATGTCAGTCAATAAAGTTCATTAAAACCCATCAAGCAGAAACAACATTTATAATGGGCTGACGTCAGTAACACGCCGTACACCAAGTTAAAATAAGAAGGAGGCATAACAACAACTTGTTCTAATTTAAAATTTTATTGTATATCCAATATAAGAGTGCAAACTGATTCTCTGTTTCTGTATTTTAACTTGCATAGTATGCATGGAACCAAGCAGCTTTACGGAGGCATACGTCACATCCGAGATAGCCATACACTGTGACCCTTCCATGGACATGCTATCACCATTTGTAAATACTACGCATTCTTCAGAACGTTTCACTTACGTTACAGATTTGAACAATGTGTTTCTTTTTATACATCAGAGTAGAACCCCGTCCATTCAGTATGGCAATTACTCCAATATCATTTCCAATCAGTATGGCAACTACCTCAACGTCATTTCCAATCAATATGGAAACTAAGTCAACGCCATCTCCAATCAGTATGGAAACTACGTCAGTATAATTTCCAATCAGTATATCAACTACGTCAACGTCATTTCAATCTGTATTGAAACTACGTCAACTTCATTTCAAATCATTATTGCAACTACGTCAACGTCATTTCCAATCAGTATTTCAACTATGTCAACGTCATTTTCAATCAGCATAACAACTACGTCAACGTCATTCCAATCAATCTGGAAACTACCTAAACTTCATTTCCCCTAAATACAAGAAGACTATAGGTGGCCGCCTTTGTCGAGGCTTCAATTTCCCTGATGACAATGATAACATCTGAGACACACACATTTACGCTGAAACTAAGGTAGCACCCCCTACATTTGTTGGTTCTACGATCTGCTAAATACATGGCG
Organism: Megalonaias nervosa; assembly: GCA_016617855.1. Lineage (NCBI taxonomy): Eukaryota > Metazoa > Mollusca > Bivalvia > Unionida > Unionidae > Megalonaias > Megalonaias nervosa. The sequence goes on from JAECUM010012111.1 coordinate 6,134, forward strand.
ATTAGCTTATTTGATCCATCTACCCCTGCTATAAAACTCTGGTAGTTTGCAGCTGCTGGTAGGAATGACATATTTGTAACCCACCTTTCTGGCTAACGAAATGGACATACTGGTTCAAGTTAACATATCGACCGCACATCATGGTCTCCAGAAGCCATTGTTTCCAAGTAAAGGATTATGCACACAATACAAGTTGGAGGTTGGTAGCTGTACCACTCCCATGAAAATGGAGAGACCCATAGAAGCTTTAAATTCCTCTGGTGCTGGTGGGATTCTGTTAGAATTTATTCCATCTCCCCGTCTTTGTTTGTCATTTCTATTTTTGCAGCAGTATCTTGGTAAATCAGGCAGTGAAACCAGTAGTGTGTCTGATTAAATCAGGCAGTGAAACCAATTATATATCGGAGTAAATTAGGTAGTGAGACCACACGTGTATTTTGGATATCGGGAACTGAAATCATATTCGTATTTGAGTAAATTGGGCAGTGAAGCCAGATGTATACTCGTTTAAATCAGGCAACAAAACCAGATGTGTATTTGAGTAAATCTCACAGTGATACAGTCTGATGTGAATATTCCTGTAGCGTTTAATGCACAAAGACAATAAGGTAGAGAATGGAGAAATTTCACTAGTCAGTGACGTTTGTTAAAATCCATTATCGTGCACCTATTGCAAAATAGATGGATCTTTGGTGTGGAAATGTATTTCGATAGTGCTGCAACACATAAAACGCCTCAAAATGGGTAGTTTCAACCTATATTTAATATGTCAGTAATGTGTTGGCTTCCACTGGCGGTTTCTCTTTCAAGATCATCCGTTTTCACTAGTCAAGTCCTACTTTCATTACGAGAACCAAATGTTTGATGACAACACCATGCTTAAATATACCTCGCTGATATAAATTCCATAATACTTTATATCATTGTCTCCCTTCGGAAACCTTTAATAATATCTCTTCTAGATGTCTGGAATTGTTTTCGAAATAATAATCTCTATCAGGGAAATGATGCTAATATAATCCTATTATTATTGTTTCTTTCTTTCTTACTATTTTACTATACTCACACATTGATCATGTATTTCACACAGACATATACATGTATTAAGTACAAGAGATCTTCAAAACATTATAGATATTTTTCTGGGGTGATGCATTTAAAATGTATACTCAGTTTGACTGAATGATACGATCAGCATGAAATTTGTCTTGCAATTAATGTATTCTGGTTTTACTTGTATATCTTTATGCATATATCTTAACTAAAATAGCATCATTTGCATTCATATGTTTAGGGGCTTGGTCTTACCTCAATAAATATGAGATCAGAAGTATAAGTAATTCTCTAGCCATATCTGAAATAATAATAATAATAATAATAATAATAATAATAATAATAATAATAAGAAGAAGAAGAAGAAGAAGAAGAAGAAGCAGAAGATAATGACAAAATGAACACGAACAATAAGAATATAAAAGAAAGAAGAAATATTCAGGTTTTCAAACGATTAATAACAATAGTCTCTAGAGAGGGTTGAAGCTCTACTCCACGAAAATAATTTGCAAGAATTCACAAGAAGTATGTTTATTCTCTCCATTTATCTTTGTTTTAAAATATATTCGTAGAGGTTACTGAAAAACTCGAACAAAACAAATTTGGCGACCAAAAATATTTTCTTATATCTGTGAGTTAACATGTTCACAAGACGAACGCAGTTCAATAATCTTTGTCAAGGACTAAAGCTGGTATCATAGATAGATTATCCTCGTACTTGTCTCACATACTGTCAAGAAAGACAGTTTATCTGTTTTGGAAATTGTTTTATTATTTGGTTGTGCTGCAAGTCATTTCCAAGACAGGGCCTGATGCATAGAAATCAGAGAAAAATAAAATTCGCCACCACACGTCTACAATCATTTGCTTACATTAACCTGATATTCAGACTATCCTGCGCAGTTACGTTAACTACCATATTCCGTTTGTTTGGGTTGTTATAAACATTTCCCACAACGAAGGTTTTCTCCAAACCCTAATGCTTAAGAAATACAGGGTTCATTCATTAAAACATCTCATCTCTTGCAGATAACATAGCCAACTTGTGTATTGGTCTCACTTTGACATGTAAAAGGGTTCTTTTCAAATTGGAAGCTGTAACATTTGCCTTAAAAATCAAAGTGAAGCAAAATCTACATTTTCACTGATTTCGCTTTATGTTTTGTTTGTCTTTTTCTGCTTTTTACTTTGAAGTATTCACGAAGGTTAATTTCGAAAGTAGGACAGTGTAAACAAAAGGCTGAATAAGTACCATATGTGGAATGTATGAGGCGACTTATGTTGCCTGTTGAATGGTCTGTGAAAAGACGATTTTGGGGTAGCTGATGAAGTAGAAAGATATTTGTATGAATATGGAGATGCCTGACTAAACTACCTACGTATATTGGAATCAGTTGAAGAAACGAATCAACAAGACTAATTCCCTCTGATGAGTTACAAAGATAAGGTAACAGGTCATGGACCGGGGGTGAATAGATCATCCCAGCAGATGGGAGGAGCAGCAGAGAGGGTGAACTCTACAACTTCTTCCGAGGGTCCGTTAGCAAAAAAAGTTCCTACGAAGGACTAAAAAAAAGGTCAATAATGCAAACCGAATCCGCTAACCGAACACATTTCGTTGTTGCGGTAAACAGGCCACAATAACAAAATCGACGGGGTTAGTTCGTTTTTGTTACTCGTTCGATGACATATTTTTTTTTCAAATTTTAGGCGTGTTTTGTTTGCGCGTTTCACACTCATTTTTTGTCAGTCCACCCTCTCTGCTGCTGTAATTAAATCATTGTTATATTAATAATGATTGGTGAAGCTCACTCAGCTAGACTAGCTCGAGAGCGACTAGAAGCAATTAAGAAATATCTACCTGTCCGTGATTCTGTCAGACAAAAATTTAAAGCGCGTCAGCAAACACAAGAAGAATTTGCAGAAGGCGCAGAACAATTATTTAAGCCTATTACTGAACCAACAAAGAAAATTGTTTCAGCAACTGAGGCAACACAAAATGCTCTTGAAACATTGACTGCCGATATTGCTGGGCGTCTTCGACCACCTCGACCACCACCCAGGCAACTTCCTCAACCACTACCTGAAATTCAACCACAACCTGAACCACCAAAAATCAAAACCAAAATAGCAGATAAATTTACGCCTGAGGGTAGTGCTGCTATCAAAAACCCAAATAAATTACTAAATATTGCCGCGTATGGATATTATCAAAGAGAAAAATACGTGAAACCTGAATATATTAATACGTTGAAATCTGGCGATTGGGTCAAGGATATATATCGTATCGCTACTGATACTCCGCAGATCAGATCTGAGGAAGATGTTAATCAGTTGGATATTTTTAACCAGACAGTGAAAGAGTATATTGAACAAGAAAAGCAAGCAAGAAAACAAAAAGAAGAGGAAATGAAGGAGCAACTTGAAAAAACAAAAGCAGAAAGGAAATCGAGGAAGAAAAAAGCAGTGGAAACAACAGGTGAAGAAGAAGAATTCTATGATGTCCCGGGTGACACTGGAAGTGGTATTGGTACAGGTACAAATGGAAGTAGTCTTGTTACTTGTCCCGATAACGTCCTTGCCGACGTGGACAGATTAGAAATTCTGATTGGTGGAAAACGAGCCGGTAATAATTCTCCAGAAATCATTAATGAAGCAGCTGCTATTTGTCAACGATTATTTACAGGCGGTATCATGGATATTAACGTGCATCGGTCCCTCATTAATGAAATCGCCGATGATTATCACAGTGATTAAACAGTTAGATATAATTACTATAATAAGATGATCATACATGCTGCTCAACGTGGACCAACTATGGTCAGGGTGGTAAATTCAAGATTACCTGTATACAAGACATTTTACGGAGATGGACTCGGCGATGTCATTCAGGGTTTATTTCGAAGGATAGCTCCAAAAGCAATACCGATTGCAAAGCAACTAGGAATGAAAGCCATTGACGTTGTTCGTGAAAAAGGTATCAGCGCTGCTGGTGACATCGCCAGTAAATCATTCTCTGCAATCAAGGATAGACTAGCACGATTAATGCGACGAAAACCTCAGCCAGTAAATTTAACCAGCACTGAAGTGATGCCTGCAAACGTTAGTAAAATAATAAATCAAGCCGCAACTCAAAAATTAGCGTCAATGGTTGGTGAAAAAGAAAGAAATAAAGCCGCTAGTCTGATAGCAGGAAGTGGTTTTCGTGTTAAACGATAGTAAATATAATAAGGATGTTCAAACGCATATCTGATACCGCATTCGACATAGACGCACCAGTTCTCAAAGATGAATCGGTACGTGATTATCAGTATTATTCTCATGACGCACGTGTACCTGACAAGCGTGGAAGAATTGAATTACAAGTTCAGGATACAAGCAGATATTTCTTACCTGCTGAGGCATTTATTGAAGTCGAAGGTAGACTTTTAAAATTAGATAATGCAGATTATGGAACTGGTGATCGAGTTGGTTTTGTCAATAATGGTATTATGACGTTATTTAAAAGTGCAGCATATAACATTGATGGACGAGATATTGAGATCTGTCATAACGACATTGACGTTGCCACAACAGTACTTGGTCTTGCAAGATACAGCGATGATTACTCAAGATCAGCTGGTCCATCAATGATGTTTGTCAAAGATACAACCGATCAACCCGAGCACAGAAATGTAACATTAAATGCAGCTGGGGATACAGTTATATCAATGAATGAAAATTTCACCTTGGGATTTTTAACACGTCGATTAATGCTGGGCGACGATGAAAGATTTTCATGCGCGATTCCGTTGTCATACATCTTTGGATTTTGTAGAAATGTTAGAAAGGTTATTTTTGGAGCCAAGCACACAATTGTACTCGTACGAAAAAATACCGACGATGATGCAATATGGCACGCTGAAGGAGCCGATGATGCTGCAACTAGAGCGCATCATGGTAAAGTAATACTAACAAAACTTTCATTGTGGATGCCAATAATGACACCAGCAATATCTGAAGAACAGCGGCTACTTTCTTTTATGGAAAGCGGCGGTAAGTCAACGTTGTCATGGCTAACAATGACCACTGATTCTATCCAGAGTAACATTAATGGTTTATTTACATGGCAAATAGCATCACAGCAAGGTGTCTCTGCACCGCGACATATATTTGTTGCACTTCAAGATGTTACGCGAGTAAACTTCCAAATACGAAGTATTATGATATTTGATAAACTTGGCGTTACTGAAGTTTCATTGAGAATAAATGGACATCAAGAACCAGCCTAGGATATTTTGTTAAATTTTGAACAAAACAGTGTTGCACGTGCGTATCATCGTCTGATGACGTTTATGGGACGTGATCAAAATATTGATACTGGTTTACAAATATCACAGCGGGATTTTACAACGCTGTATCCGATCTATTACTTTTCGCTGGAACATTTGGATTTGTTTAGACAGTCCGTCGTTGACATACACTTTCGAGCTCGTGTTACGCGAGGACCTATTGCTAATTACAGAGTAATCGCCGTTATACTCAGCGATAAAACAATGTTACTTGAAGGTGCTGGTGGTCGCATGAGAGTTATTGATGCGCCAGTAGAAAACATGCAATTAGATCATGAATAAGATTATAAATGTCATATCATCATGTTAACGTCAGTCTGACCCCGGGTCAGATTAAAAGACTTCAGTCAGAGTCAGCAAAGCAATGTGGAATAAAAATATTATTAAAACAAGAACAAATCGCAGGTGGCCAAAATAAATTATCTCTGACAGAACGCCAGTTCAAACATTTCAATGAAGCCAATCAATCAAAGAAAGGTATACGAGTAAATCTTTCTGCGGGTGCTATCAGTGACATCGTTAAGACAGGTGGTATATTTCCACTTCTTGCAGCTATCCCAGCGTTAATAGCTGCTGACGCTCCAGCTGTTGCAAAAGCTGTAGCGTTAGGTGCAGTTGGAACCGCTGCTGAAATGGCATTAAAGAAAGCAACAGGAAAAGGAATTATACACGCAGAAAACTTAAAAAAAGATCACGGGCAAAACAACACGGAAGACGTCTAAGAGCACCAAACGTGCCGCAGCCGGGCCGTCTAAGATTATCAGGCCCAGTATACGGTCGCGGTCTGAGACTTCCAGGGTCTCGATACGGAAAAGGATTAAGACTTCCAGGGACTCGTTGATTTTTCCGATGTCTAACTTTGATTTACTCGATGCTGCTAAGCAACTAAATGTAAAGAATTTCAGAGGTGTTTTTATGCGTGATCTATTACCGAAAAATCCAAATCTGATTGAAACAGGTATTATTAATCTTGATAAAAGGTCTGGTCATGGCACTCACTGGGTTGCATATGCAATTGATCCACGTGGTATTGTTTATTTCGATTCGTATGGGTTGGCGCCACCAAAAGAATTTTTAAAATACATCGACAGACTTCAGAATATTCCACTCTGGTATTCAACGCTACTAACACAAAAAACAACCGACCCGCCGATATGTGGCCGTGAAGCACTAGCAGATGCTGTATCAAGATCAACGAAACCACCTCATAAGGCTGTACACGAATACACGAGTGCGATGACAGTCATGGATTTAAATAATCGCTAATCATATAATGATAGATATTTACGGAAGATCAACTAAAACTAAAACCCAACAAACACCATCCGAAGACTTACTCAAGCGAGTAACAAAGCAGATCAGTGATGAATTATCTGACCTGCTCAGTCTTGCCAATGTTGATCCAAACGAACTTGTTATATTTCAAAACCGTGAAGGAAAATTGAAGACAAGTAACATCTCAATCAATGATATTATTATTCGTAATCGATCATCGCGAGAAGGTCTTATGGCTGTATATGACAAAGAGGGCAAACTTGTTCCTAGTGTTGTTACTCCGTCGTCGATCCGAGATAGCATAAGTAAACGAGTGTTAAAAGCCGGCGATATAATGAATGGCGTCATTAACATGAATAACAATAAAATTATTAATGTAGGAGAACCAGCAGATAATCTCGATGCTGCAACAAAAAAAAAAAAAAAATATCAATGATGGAATGATCGCACTTAGAACTGAATTTTATAATCACATACAACTGTTTATGAATTTTCGCAGAAACGTAAACAGAACCACTAATGCTTTTTTTGGAAGTCCACCAACCGTTGATATTAAACTCGCTGACGTAAACACGAGATTCAACGATATTGTCGGTGGAATTTCTAATATCGTCAATAAAACTAATCTCGTTAAATTCCACATAAACAAATTAACAATATCGTGTACACGATATCATCAGGATCATCAACGTGGACACCAAGCGATAACACTATCAAACATACCGCAGAAGTAACCGGCGTGTACAGGCTGTCCGTGTTCAGCTCTGCAAAATTCAGTATATTTGCCACGTATCTATGGGGTCATTCAACCGATAATTTTTCTGGGACTGTATCTGTAATGTTAAATAAAGATACCGAAGAAACGTTTATGCTGGTAGCATCCGATAAAAAATTAACCTCGGCGTCTTACTGGTGGTGTCTGGAATTTGTAGCTGAAACACCTCCGTTGTCTTAGACAACGACTTAATATAATATAATGATAGACGGTCAGCGATACAGATACGATCAAGTAACAACATGGCAGAATAAACTAAAAATAAATTATACAGCAAAAATAAAGAAATATCGTAGACGTGCGGTTGTCGTTGATATCATCGTTTACTCGGTTTCCGCGATTGTTGCTGGAACCGGCGTAGTATTATCAACGTTGATGATGACACCGCCGATCGTTGTAACAATCATTGTTTCATCGTCAACCACGATCGCTGGAATATTTAATATTATCGCGAAAAAGATAAATACGTGTACAAATGAAAAATTGAACGAGTACACGATGAAATTACACACAGCAACTGTAGCATATTCCAAATTATCGTCGATGATTTCTTCGTCGATCAACGATGGAATAATATCTGATGAAGAATTCAGTATTATAATAAAGATCTACAATGAAGTATTTGATGAAAAAATTCCTGAACAGGATTTAAAATAATAATAGTATAATAATGACAACGTCATTGGAATTATTATAACAGATCGTCACTAATACTGCTCCGGTAAAAACCACAATGATATCGATGAGTTCAACCAATCCTGAATTCAGTATTAATTTTCCGACCGCAATTCCGGCCAAAGAAATTGCATTAGCGCAATTACGGGTTTATTATAGTTGGCCAAATATTAGGTCAAAATCATTCTGTGGACTACAACCAAATAATTCATTAGTATTTGCAAATAAAAATAAACCCGATGGAACTCCTGATTGGCAAGTAGTCAGTATTCCAACGGGCAGTTATGAAATAGAACAAATCAATGTAGAATTCCAACGCAGAATTAAATCTATTACAGGAAAAGAATCATAGATAGCCATTACTGTTCACGAACCAACGATGTCATCGGCCATTGAAATATTATCTCCGGATTACGCTGTGGACATATATCAAAGTTTGATTAGAACTGTGTTAGGATGGCCTGAAGTTGAACCTGTTTATCAAGGACTTCCAGAACCACGCAAGGAGGAGTTTCTCACAAAAGAAAGAAGTAATTATATAAAACAATTCAATTATCAAAAACCGCTGCGTGAATACAATAATGAAGTTGGCAAAGTTTTAATTATTATAGAATATGATAAAAATATTGAAAAACTACTGCCGAGATTTGTTGCTGAAGAACTCGATAAGGGATTACCCGTAGATGTAAATTTTTTAAAATCTTTCTCGGACGACATCGGATCCGAGCATTCAAATTTTCTCGATGATCTAAAAATTTTATTTTCAAGCATTACCACGCATTACTCCGAGGACACAAAACGACAAATCATCGAAACAATAATGATCTTAAATAAAATTGTGGGTAATCTTGAAAAATCCAACGAAGTTTTGAAAGAAGTCTTTAATAATACAGGAACACAGCAAGTTACTAAGCATTAAAAAATAACTGAACAACAATTTCAAAAATTTATATTTCCAGGATTTGATGGTAATGATTTCGTAAAATCAGTCAACGTTGTAATCAATGAAAACGTTCCAAAAATTTTAGAATCATGGAGAAAAATAGACCCACCAGCAAGTATTCTCAGATACAATAACGATCTACACAACGAAGGTCGTCATGTCTCGCCGGGCATCGTCAATGTCACATCAACGATCGCTGTCAATCTAGTATGCGATGCCGTCGACGGCAGTTATCAAGTTGACACTGAAAACTCCAACCAGGCCCAACAAGGATACATTCTGTATTCATTTACCCCTGAAGAATCCCCAGGCGAATTGATTGTATCAGAACCAATCAACGTTGTTTATCTAAAATGTCATAATCCATTCTTATCGCGGATACATTTCAAACTTACTGACCAGTCTGGCCACTTGCTTGATCTCAGGTCAGAGTCGTTAAATATAAATCTGTATGTACGCTCATAGAGCGTCATCGCCGTAACATAGTTACGGAAAACACCAAGCAAAAAATAAAAAAATAAAAAAAAATCTATCAAATAAATATTTTTTTTTTACCTGTGATTTTATCAGGGTCAGAAATGCATTATCCTGGTACAATGAATTTTCCTGGCACAACGTTACAGGTGACACTATTAGTTTCGTTGTCAACGTCGTGGTCACTTTCACTATGATTAGAGTCACACTCGTCCTTATCTTTAGCCAGTAACTCTTCCGCAACTTCATTCAATAACTCCGTCATCGACAAAATATCTCTCAACTGTTTTATAGGAGCGTGTACAATTCTTTTCGTTTCGTATTCGTGAGATAATTCTTACCTAACCTTTTCGATTGAACGTGAAAGAGGAACAAATAATTTCACTTGTGTATCCGTGATTGCTGCCAGCGATCGTAACATCGCCTGCTGGATCAAGTTTATGAATCTATAATCGGAGGGCAGCGTATATCTATTTTCGGACTTTCGAAATTGTAATGATTCAAAATCACTCATTATTTTTTCAGGATCAAGCTCATCAAATATTTTTATACCGCTGTGTTGTAATTGCTTAATAGCAGCAATAATTGATGTGATTTTTTCATGGTTCATTATATAATAAATATTTGTTTAAATAAAAATATATTTCTTAATACAAATAAAAATATTTTAGAAAATCTGACTGAATTCGCAATTTTGATGGGTATATTACCCGTCAAATTTAGAAAAATGATCAAAATCACAATGTTGTTGTTGGGTAACTTACCCGTCAAATTCAGAAAATCTGACCGAATTTCATAAAAAATAAAATTTTATTATAATAAAAATATTTCTGAATCAGAATAAAAATAAGAATACATTTCTGAATTAATATTTATAAAAAAAAAAAATATTTTAGAAAATCTGACTGAATTCGCAATTTTGATGGGTATATTACCCGTCAAATTCAGAAAATCTGATCAAAATCACAATGTTGTTGGGTAACTTACCCATCAAATTTAGAGACTGACTGAATTCGCAATTTTGTTAGGCAACTTACCCATCAACGCTAGAGACTCTGACTGAATTTCATAAAAAATAAAATTTTATTATAATAAAAATATTTCTGAATCAGAATAAAAATAAAAATATATTTCTTAATAAAAATAAAAATATTTTAGAAAATCTGACTGAATTCGCAATTTTGATGGGTCAACGCTAGAAAATCTGATCAAGGTCACAATATTGTTGGGTAACTTACCCGTCAAATTTAGAAAAAATGACTGAATTTCATAAAAAAATAAAATTTTATTATAAATATTTCTGAATCAGAATAAAAATAAAAATATATTCTGAATCAGACAAATATAAAAAATATTTCTGAATCAGATAAATATAAAAATATATTCTGAATCAGATAAAAGTAAAAATATTTTCTGAATTAGATAAAAATAAAAATATATTTCTGAATAAAAATAAACAGCAGCTATGATATTCAGTATACCATTCCAGTGGGTCCCTTTACCAATAAGATCCCAAGAGTCCTTTTTTATTTGGTAAAGGCATTTCTTATGGCCCACAGGCACTCTTCATGGTTAAGACCTGTCTTATGGTCTACAGGCACCTTATTGAGACCTTTTGGTCCGGCGGACATTCTTTCTGAATGCCCCTATGTGGGTACCCTTCAGTGAGGTCACAAGGTCACGAGTTCACATTATCCTGCTGTTTATTTTAGGGGCGCAAGCGCATATCGATTTCATGTAACCCCCCTAAATCAAACCCCGGGGTAAATGCAAAACTGCACTCGCCACCTTGTTTGACGTTGGCGAGGTTACATGAAATCTCTTGGGCTGCTGGCGCCCCCAATTATTAAATAAATGATAATTATTAAAATGGCATCCTAACGCCACCCCCGACATATATCCGGTACGGGGAATCGAACCACGGGCCTCGAGTACGAGAGCCAGACGCACTAACCACTGCGCCATCAGATTCATTTGGAAATATACGTTTCAAAAATAAATATATAGTTATCTAGCCCTGACTCTGTCATTGCAGATTCTGTGATTATTATACTATCAGATTCTGAATAAAATAAATCTCGAAATCTGCAATCTTACACATTTCAGCCATTTCTGCCCTGATTAAAAATACTCTATTATCAAGCTAGCCAGAACTGTGTTAGTAAATGCGTTGGATCGATATATTCCAGTTCTTTCCACATGCTATACCGCACACGCGGCTTGTGTAATACTATAGCGCGGTTCGTTGTGATTTCAATATCATCTTGGCAACGTCAAAGAATAAAATCACGAAATTCAGATTTTTGTGTTTGATCAATATAAAATATTCAGATTTTAATGTTTGATGGATTAGATGACGCAATAACAAAAGGGAGACAACTGCTTGATTATTCTATCAGAGAGGTTTACCTGACAGAGTTATCTCGCTTTATGTGTATGATATCCTCATCACGAGATGGAGACGTGAAAAATTATTCCGGCGGTGGTTTTCATAGAACGGCTATTTAATCTGGGACCTCTGTCATCTTTGCGGAATCGCGCCATAATATCATTATTATTATATAATTATACAAACAATGGCGCGATTCCGCAACAACCATAGAACAGTTATTTCAGTTATCTGAATATTCCTCATCGAACATACTAAACCAATTATTAATACTCCACACACAATAATAAAGGGAGACAACTGCTTAAATAATCTATCAGAGAGAGATTTACTTGAAGGAGTTATCTCGCTTCATTGTGCATACCGAAATTTGATCTTTTGTTCAAATTTCTTTGAAAATGCCGATCTTCTTGAATTGTTTGCAACAAAACCTATTGAAGCCACACAAATGTCAAAGTATTTAGCAGCTGAATTCATGGATGGGAAAATTATTTCTTCATCTGTCTCTGTATTTGTGGATATAACCGACCTCGGGGTCTTGGGATGCATACCAGTATTTCCTATCTTACAATTCTGACTTTGTGTACAGGTTACATAAATTATTATCTTTCGGGTCTGAATTAATGTCATCGATCACAAGTCCATCTTTGATGACCCCATGAAAACACTCGAACACGAACCTATGGGAGTAATATCTCTTTTTTTCCGGCATTAAATCTGAAATACCCGGTATTATCAACATTTCCGACTGATTTTTTTATTCTGCAGTTTCTGATGACACCATCACGAGACGCTTCGTAATTTTTAATAATAGGATGTTTTACAAATTCATTTTGCTCCATTATATATAATACTATTTGTCTAAATGATTATTTTGAAAATATGGCCAGATAGTCTTCAGCGGCTTTTATGGGGGATTATTATTATATTTCTTATCATAATATCGTTTCAGCTCTCTGTATCTTTTACCACCGCATTGCACACATAACCGTGTTTCTCCTCTGACTCCAACACCACATCGTAAACACGGTTTCGATCCTAGACTACGTTTTCGAAAACTTTGCATATGTTGACCAAAGAATTCATTTACGCATGATTTATTACAAGGAGTTGAATAACCAATCATGAGCCATCTGCATTTATTGTTTGTTTGAATCATTATATATATAATTAACGTTTAATTAAACATAAATTTGCTTTAATTATAGTATGGAGGAATTTGAGAGATTATCCGTAATTGAACCTTCCACCGTCTCGGCGGGAGCAAGATTTGATCTTGACAAACTACCAAAATCTAAATTTAATTTTTCGATGCAAGATCTGACTTTGATAAATAGCGATATAATCGATCGTATCCGTGAAGCCAAGAAAGAATTTCGCAACGATGGTGCGGCTCATACTTAGTCGACATTCAGGATCATGAACGACACCAAAGGTGTTGTCTATGCTAGAATGCGTGACGAACGAGGTAGAAATATTATCAACTATCTCGACAATCAGCGATATATTATTCTAGTAAAATTTATTGTGCAGACAGATGATGACACTTGGATTATCCGTGATAAATGTGACCCTGTACGGCTTCATACTGGAAATAATACTGTTACATTAAATAAAAAATCAAAATCAGGAATATTGACTGGTATTGATAAACCGTATTATGAACGAAGGTATCCTGTAACTGCGGTTATTTATGGGATATATCCGCTAAATGATAAACCTAGCGTTAATAATCTCAAACCAATGAAATTTTCCTCAACAACGTCGTTGTCGACTTCGTCAAGGGGACTAACTGCGTAGCTGAGTGAGTTATGGAACATTTCTCAAAAGCAATACGCGGAAACGGTTTAACGGATCTAAGACGTAATATAATAAATGCGAGGGCAGAAACAGTTAAAGATACCGGAGCATCTATCAGCGACATTGTTAAACTAGAAAAGAAATTGAGATTTCCAATAACAGTAAAAACACTAACCGGAGAGATTTTGTACGAACCGAAATATATATAAAAATGGAACTCCTATAACGATCATTGATCATAATGCACATGAATGGACTAATGCTGTAACAATATTTCCACGAGATAGAATAGTTAAATTTTACAGCGATTATATGTTTGACGTTATCAATGATATTAGTAAGAATGACCCTGTATCCGTGTGGTTATTTCAAAGTTCAGATTCATATTACGATCAATTTGTAAGGCCTAACGGAGAAATTTATCGTGCAGAATCTCTCCACGAAAAAAGGAAGAATCTTGCATTGAAATATAATTCTGATGATGTTGAAGCTGAACGATTATTGAATAATTGTTTTACAGTTCCATCAGTTGCGGCTCACTTTGCTCAAGGAAACAATTCATGGAAACCGACACGATTAGAATTTCTTGAAGATGTCCAGCACAGTTGTGTCGAATATGAACACGGCGGATTATGGATTACTAAATACGATTATAGCGATATTATATCGGTTGATATGGTAACGTGTTATCCTGGAAGTTTTCTTGATACGGAAAATGTTCTGAATACTTTAAAAGAATCGGACATCCCACACACGAGATGACCAGAGTTGCGATAAATGGACTCTTACCAAATTTTGACCTAACTGGATTTGCTTGTATAGAGTCATTCGAGTTTGCGAAAAATCTGCATCCGATTATTTATGTTTGGTTTGGGAGACATTTCTCAGAAAAATATTGGGCTCCAATAGTACTATTACGATATATGCTTGATACTGGAATTTTAGTGTCGTTGAAAGTAAACGTCCGCAGAAACAAGTTTGGTTACCACAACAAAAGAAATATTCCCCGAATGAAAATCCTGATATGATTGATTATGAAAATAAAGTTGCAAAAGATCTTGGTAATAAAATAATTGGTAAGTTTACCCAATGTGGATCATATGATCGTAAACGAATGTGTACAGGATTAATTATGGATGATGTTGAACTCGATTTTATAATTACTGATACAACGGAAAAAAACACATTTATGAGTCGGAGTAATGCTTATTTATCAGACGGGTCTACATTAGGTACAATCGTGAGTTATATTGATGGTGAGTCACCGCAATTTACTCATTTAAGATCTTCTATGCTCGTTTACGTTTCCATAAATTTATTATCGATGATAAATAGATTTCCTCGTTACGCTGTCAGAGTTGCCACGGATTCATTTTATATAAATAAAAAATATTTAGATTTGCTAAAACCGCTACTCGGTAATGACGAATGGGGAACAGGGAGAATAAAACAAGAAAATATACTTGATTATTCAGAATCTGCAGACGTTGTAATCAAGGAAATATATTACAGCAATCATGATCAAATATTGAAATCATCGGCACCATCTGTGTTTGATCCTGTGGTCAGACATAAAACCGTTTATCTCAATGGACCTGGAGGTTCTGGAAAGACAACATGTGCCATTGAATTATTTCGCCGTAACGATGTTACGGGTTTGAAGAACTCCGTTGATATCATTGTTCTGACACCTACACATAGACTAGCCAGAGAAATAAATGAACGAGGAGTAAAATCTCAAACTTATCATGGTTTCTTCAGATGGTGCGGGGATACGTGGACACCTGAGCGAATGGGTGAGAAATATATACCCCGGATTATCATCTGGGATGAAATTTGTACAGTATCGTTAGAAACATTAAAAATATTTCTTGATTGGTTACTGACAAAAATACTGCTGTGATAATGTGCGGCGATCATGGTCAACCACCACCTTTCGTTGGGCAGTCTCCGCACGATTGGTTAAAAACGTTTGTGGATTATTATGAGGACATAACCGATGATCATAGAGCTATTGATGAACCTCTGAAAGAATTTAAAAGATTAATCAGACTACAGCCAAATAGAATACAATGTGAGATAATGCGTGAAATAATTCCGGAAACTCCTGTGAACGATTTTTGGAATTTATGGAGACCAAATGATTTAATAGTTGCGAGTAGAAAAATAGTTCGTGATGAATTGCAAGAGAAATTATTTCTGTTACATAAAGAAAAATTTTCAGATCTACCCGTACCATTGTGTTATCGCCCAGCAGATACTCGACGACAGAATACTGAAGTTGAAATTCCAGGAACAAATGAAAAACAAAATCTTGTATTGAATGATATTGTTTTCGTTGATGTTGATGTTGTTGAGAGCGCGTTGATCATGGATAAAACTCCATGGAAACTAGGATATGCTATAACGATTCATTCGTCACAAGGACTAACTATTACTGATACAAATATCTGGATTGTCGATGATAGAGTCGAATAGTCAAATTTGGTTTATGTCGCAGTATCTCGAGTCAGAAGAATATCTCAACTATACAGGGTTATTATGAATTTTACAGACAATAATAATCAAACTGCTAGCGACACCGAAGGTGTTGGCGTAATAAGAAAAAAGCTATTTGGTTATAAGCAATGTGACCAAAAAAAATAAAATAATCACGACTTTGATATTGATACTGAATTGATTATAACACTAAAATAACGACAGAATAATCATTGTGCAAGTTGTAATTGTAATATGCTATGGGAATATTCGAGTAATAATCCAAGACAGTTTACCGTAGACAGAATTAATAGTAGTATCGGTCACACACGCGAAAATGTGATGCTGACCTGTCTTTAATGCAATCGACGTAGGGGTGCTAGCTTACAAAAGTGAACGCGGTGGTAACTGAGTGTCTTCAGGAATTACTTGCAATTGTTCGCGTACAAATCCAAGCTGAGGAGCATTTGAATCCAGTCTGTATATTGCGGGTCTACCCGTGGATCTAACCACGCTAGAAATTTTATGTGTAGTAACACTCCAGATAGGATCATTTGCTCTTTTTTTTACCCCCTTCAAGTTCACCAGGTTCATATAAATACCTGACAGTCACATTACCTAACACTGACTGTTTTGAAAAGTCACGTCGTTGTCCGTAGCCATCGCTACGGGGTATATGTTTCTTTGTAATTGCATTAATAGGTTTCATAGAAGTTGCACGAGTAATTTCATTATTTAACGCAGCTATCACACTTGGTAATCTTGCAACCCATTCACGAGATCTCATGTCGCTCTGAATTATTTCCTTTGCATACTGGTATCCAAATAACCGCTCAGCGAGCGTTCGATTAGATCGTTCAACGATTGCCTGATCACGATGAATTGTAGTGTGTCCTCGCCTGATTTTGACGCTATGTTGTTTCATCAGCGATGATACTTCACCGAGAAATTCTTTGCCAGGATCAACCTGTAGCAACTGTGGCCATCGCAAAGGTCCTGGCTGATAAATTCGTTTAAATGCAGAGGCAACTTCAGATGTTGTTTTTGTTGATAATGGTTCCGCTTCTTTGTATCTACTTGCAACATCAACGATAGTTAACGCGTATTTGTATGTGCGTGATTGACGTCCACGTGTTTTAATAGTATCGTGCGGTAAAAACAAAATATCTGCTTGATGAACTTCATTGGGAACCCTGACATCAAAGTACGCGTATTGAATTTTTTTAGGTGGACGTAGATAGATTTGCCATATTGCCTGTCGTGCTAATCACGCTGCAGCAACAGCACGTGAGACTTTTGCTGCTTCAGCAAGTTTACTAATAGATGCTCTGCCCTTCCAATATCCTCTTGGGCTATAAGAAACAGATTCCATTATAATAATTATATAATTAATTACCCAGCCCCTAGCATTATTTTACCTTTCATAGCAGATTTCACTAGAAAACTAGCGAGTTTTTCTCTGAGAGATTTATCAGGTATAGAATTTAACGCATGAATTAATTTCACATCTGCGAGATGCCGTTGTTGTAAATCCTTGCTTTTATACGCAACATCATGAACGTGACACGCTTGATCAATCTTGTTTATTGGATACTCTCCTGGTCTTGGTTGATCTCGTTCGTCAAGTCGGATATCAAGTCGAGTTCCAGGACCACAATAATTGTATCCGGGTAGGTGTTTTTCCCCGGGATATTTCGCCCACAGAAGCCCTGGTAATTTTCCCAACGAAGCAGCGATATCACCTCCTGTCTTTGTATTGACGAAATAAATTTATATTTTTGTGTACCACACTTTTCACACTTACCTGTCAGTGCGCGTTTTTTATATTTTGTTGTTATTGTTGTTAATCCAGCGGTGGGGGTGGGTGGCTTGCATCGAACACAATATAAATTCATATTATTTATTATTATGGATATAATTGACTTTTCGGCGACACGAAAACAAGAGCCAGTCAAGCATCACCCAGCGCTACCGAATTCTATTAGAATGATAATAATTGGGCCATCTGGAAGTGGTAAGACGCAATTATTGCTTAATCTGATAATGAGATGGCTTAAGTGGGATAAATTATATTTAGTAGCTCCATCCGTGGATGATCAACGATGCTATGAAATACTTAAAGGTTTTAATGAAAGTGCAAAATCGTTATATGAAGACAGTGACAGTGATGGAGTCAGTGTTATTGATTTTATCACTGATATTGATGAAGCGCCATATGTAGATGACCTGGATGGACGTATTAATAATTTAGTAGTATACGACAATGTGATGCTGAACAAACAATCAAATCCAGCTCGGATATTTTCTCGAGGTAGACATAAAAATACAGACGTGATTTATGTTACCCAGCGTTATACACAAATACCTAAAGTGATCAGAGATAACTGTAATATTTTGGTTGTGTTTAACGGAGTTGATAATCATACGCTGCAAAATATTTATTATACTTGGTGTTCAGGGGACATGGATATGAACAAATTTAAAAATTTCTTTGCACACGCGCAAGCTACCCCGTTTGGTTTTATAACAATAAATTTACATGATCCGAGGTCGAGATATCGTAACGGACTTGATACAATATTTGGATAAAAATCCACAGCAGCAGAGAGGGTGGACTGACAAAAAAATGAGTGTGAGACGCGTAAACAAAACACGCCTAAAATTTGAGAAAAAAAAATATGTCAGCGAACGAGTAACAAAAACGAACTAACCCCGTCGATTTTGTTATTGTGGCCCGTTTACCGCAACAACGAAATGTGTTCGGTTAGCGGATTCGGTTTAGCATTATTGACCTTATTTTTTAGCCCTTCGTAGGAACCTTTATTTTTGCTAACGGACCCTCGGAAAAAGTTGTAGGGTTCACCCTCTCTGCTGCTGGAGGACACGCATCCACATCCTATCAGGCAGCACTTTCTTTCAGTCTAAATTAAGATCGAAGTAAAGGCGATCCTCTGTGAAAACCAGGCTGATAGGCCCCCAAAACACCGAGACCCCTACGGAAGCGCATCAGAATCTTAAAATTAGATCTCCACTATCCTACGTGAAGATCTGACAGCGATCGCTTGGAAGTCATGTTCTGGTAATCTATGTTATTACCATAACATAATCGCTAATTTTATCAGACAATCAGATGAAGGGTTATACTTTCGCGTTTGGAGATTAAGCAGTATAGCTGAAGAGCATCAATGTTTGCCGAACGACCTAATTCACTTTAAAATTTCTGAAAGCTGAATTTCCATATTTAATTCAAAGGTCACCAGAACATGACCCCTAAGCTGTCTCAGTTAGATCTTCATGTAGGACAATGGAGATCTGATTTTAATCAGATTGTCTGCATGTCTGCACTTCTCCACCCAACAACAGTGATCAAAAGAGATGCGAACCTAACCAAAGAGAAAACTTAACAATCCTGTTTCAGAACGCCAAAAAGCTAAGCGTTTGTTACAACCTAACCAGTCAATCTCTTTCTTCAAACAAGCTAATAAACTACTTTCAAAAGCTGTCATATTATAAAACGTGACGAACTATCTTTAAGCGTGTGGACAAAAGGCAAGAAATCTAATATATTTAGAAGCATATTTACAAACCTCACACATATTTCAAAGTTAAGAGATTATTGTACTACACGTAATGTTAATAACTTACAAACAACTGCCATATATGTGGCAAATAATAAGTAGGTAAGACTACAAGCGAGAATATCCGTAATAATGATAACTCAGTATCCAACCACTTTAACCAATCTGAGCACAACATAAACTGTATTCAGTATCAGATGCTAGAAATAAACCAATTTGATCCAGAGCTATCCAGTAGCAACATTAATAGGAAAGACAGAGGACCTTTTTAGGTATACCATTTTAAACACTCTACAGCCGGTTCGGATCACCGTTTCTGTTTAAATACGAGTTCAGGAATCTCTAACTTTACCTAGGTATTTAACATTTCTGTTTAAATAGGAGTACAGGAATCTCTAACTTCACCTAGGTATTGAACATTCCTGTTTAAATAGGAGCCCAGGCATTTCTAACTTTTCCTCGGTATTTAACATTTCTGTATCCCTGAAAAGAAGTATGTCTTTGAGAAACATGCACAAAAGCAAAATGGCGGTATGTGTTTTAAATATCCGCACATACGTTATGTGCATCACGCTCTGTATTGGAAATTGACAGTAATAGCCAAATAATAAAAGGATTTCCAAAACCTAGTCTATGTCAGATATACGCACTTTCTAACTTTATCTTATTCCATAATTTTATTCCATAGTCCATATATTTTGAAAAACATAAAGTATTGAACTGCCATCATGCAAGATTTACTTAAGATCTATCTATAAAGAGACTTTGATATAAATCATCCGATATTTGCTTGTAATATCATGCCCACATGCCATCACATACCATCACGACATTAAATGTTAATCACGACATCACATGACATCATCAGCAAGTCCTGAGTCAAGATATTTGACCTTGAATCAATGTCAGAATACCGACTACCAAACGGTTTATTGACAAACAATGAAATACAAAGTTTAGTCACAAATCGAATTGTATATGTTCAAGTGACTATGTTCCCAAGCTCAATGTAGTGTACAAATTTTGCATATGATCTCTGTCATCACCCCAAGGTCAAGTAGGTCTGGTTTCAAAGTTGTTCACAATATAATAGATATGTTGCGGGTCAGATCTGAACCATTAGTATTTAGGACTTACACAGTGCGATCGGTGTTTTTGTGAAAACCCAATGTCAGTGCTACCATTCGTTCAACAAATGTTGTGATTGAACAACTTTCAAAAATATATTATGCGAAGACTTTTATTGAAATATTGAAAACCCATGTCAAACTGACCATCCAGTAAGAACCCCCTGTCGACAAAATGACTTGAAAAATGTAGGCCATCACATAAACTCTTTTGGTCTCTGACCAGTGATGCTAATAATGAATGACCATCGCAATGATAATACAATGTCTAAAATACAATAAATAAATCAAAACTTACAATACATTTCTTGTGAAATTCTAAATGTCGATCCACAAAGAAGTGTATGTACCAGTGATAATTACATACACATTTTAATATAAACCTGAAAGACATTTCAAGATCACATCATCTGGCCTTTTTGTGGATCAGTCACAAACAACGTTACATCTCAAAGGTCGTTTCGGATTGGCTGATAGTGGAAGCTCAGAGTTGGATGATTTGCAAGCCAAATCTTTGATTGATGAATTCCAATGTAATTTACATTTTTATTTATTTAATAACAGTTAAAACTTACTTTAAAATTTTAAAGGGACTGTTTAGATTTATTAAATTTAATTTGGACTTGAAAGTGATACAAAATTGTGAAGTGAATTACATCATAGTTCTGTTCTAAAGGAGTTAAAAAAAATAGAATTTACCATTGCCACAAACGTTAAGTTAATGTCATCCCGAATGCAGCTGTTGGTGCGTGCGTGGAAAGGAAATAAAGAAGAAAGCAACTTGTGTCTTCTTGAAAAAACTGCATTAGCGTTTAAGTAATTCGAAATTGTACGGATTTTATTACACAGCAGAAACTTTATTTCCACGGACATTGAATCCGGTGTGTTCAGAAATCCTCATCATGCACATTTCACACTTCAGGGCGGTGCAGATAATAATAATAATAATAATAATAATAATAATAATAATAATAACACCAATGGGCGTGCAAATATTACACCAATCGCGTGCAAATAATATGCAAATAATACACCATTCGCGTGCAATATTCAGTTAAACGCTCAATATATTTGCTACATATCGGTCCGGCCCGTTTGTTTCCCAACGCATTTGGAACTAATACGGATGTATCAACATTTAAAGTTTTCTAAAGTTGAGATAAATTTAAGTTATTTATATGGGCCAAAGGAATAATTATTTGAATCATCTCAGTTAAAGATCTTTGTTTTGCAATGTATAACTAATAGTTCATAACGTTTAATGTCAATATCCATTACAAATACACAGTCACTGTAACTGAAAGAAATGCCCTTACCTGGGTTATCAAAGTTTATCTCCTTTTCTCTTTACTATGCCGTTAACGTACATAAAAACTCAGATCGTATATATAGGTAGAGTACTGTTGCGAGGGTTACCAGTTTAGTCGTGCCCATTGTCATGACGCCATACTGATGATAATCGTGACAAAGACTTTAGAAAAGGTTCATAAATATTCTTAAAATTTGGAAAACTGAGAGCAATTAAAATCTTTGTTTTTACACGTGACAATATAAGCAGTAAAGTAACATACTTAATTTCTAATTTCATAAAGGAAGCAAACCTTTTCGATCCCTTGTATAAATAATATATCTCGTCCTCTTGGGGTGCTTGGGAAAAGCCACATGGTGTACATTAATCTGATCACATGATAAGGCGTTGTTGAGCTGAAATGGCACAACGTACTGTATGCCAGTCTGTATGAATTCAAGGATAGTTTTCAAGCACGTATATAAGCCAAAAGCGTGCTACTGGTTTATAAATACAATGTTGCTTTATGGAAGGTATATCCAAACCTCAGTTTATATTTCAAACTTAAAACACATGCTTGTGTATAGAGGGTCTGTCTCCATCTAACAGGAAGTACTCATTTGTTCAAGGTCTCCTCCCGCCTTACAACACGTACTTGTTTGCAGAAACTCTCCTCCCATGATAAAACTTGTACATGTTTGCACAAAGTGTCCTACCAGGTTACAACACGTATTTGTTTGAGCAAAGTCTCTTTTATATGACTTGTTACACGTACCTGTGTGGTGTCTCCACCCACCTTGCATTACGTACTTGTTTGCACAAAAAACCTCCCACCTTACAACACGTTCTTGCGTGTACAAAGTCTAAGCCCACCTTGCAACATATATTTACTTGTACAGAAATCATCCCACATTCCAACATACACTTCCTTGCGGAAAGTCTCCTTCCACCAAACAAAACGTAATTGTTTGTAAAGTCTCGTCATGCAAGTTCTTGCACTGTCTCCTACCATCTTACATCACGTACTTGTTTGTTAATTGTCCTTCGTTCTTATGGTGAATGTATTATCATTTGTAAATGTTTTTTTTTTCTCACCCGTAATTACTGTTGCTCTCATTTTTGCCGTATTTGTTATACTATTGTTTGTACTCTTCGTAATACACGGGAAAATAAAGATCTCTCTCTCTCTCTCTCTCTCTCTCTCTCTCTCTCCGTCCACCTCGGATGCGGGAGGTCGCGGGTTCGAACCAAAGACTTTCAAAAATGGTAATAACAGCTGCCTCGCTTGGCGCTCTGCATTAAGAGGTTAGTGTTAGGACTGGTTGGCCTGGTGTCAGGATAATGTGATTGGGTGGGATATCATGCTACATGTCTGCGGCATGATGCCCCAGTGCTAAACACCACTATAAACTGTCACACTGCGACATCGTAGCGATATGCCTGAAACAATGTTAAAGATACGTTAAAATTCTAAATCACACACACACACACACTCTCTCTGTCTCTCTGTCTCTCTGTCTCTCTCTCTACATATATATATATATATATATATATATATATATATATATATATATATATATATATATATATATATATATACAAGCATTTTTATAGCCCGAGCTGTGAAGGTGAAGTATCGGATAATAATGTCCAAAGAATCACATTAGGAGAGCAAAACTATATATGAATTTATTTACACAAGCACGGCATCATTTAATAAAATAAGCAAATTTGTAATTATATGTTACTTCATCTCTCTGAATAAATGGTCTGTGAGTAGCACTTGTCCAATGCAACGTTTCTAGACAGTTAAAATCGAAGAAAGTAGTAATAGGGGACGATATAGGGACAATGGGAAAATACAGTACAGACCCCCCTGGGACGATATGGGGACAAGATTTGTAGGGACAAAAGGTTACAAGTATATAGAGACAAAAGGTTGCGACTATATAGGGACAATAGTAATGGAACGTGGGGTGACTTCACGGTACTGGCAACAATGTTGCAAGTGGCTGACCTGAATACGGGCGGTTACCCTAGGGAGGAACAAACACAAAACAGAGACAGAGGCATGGTTAGAGACAGAGACATGTACAATACATCCATAGATTGATGAACATCAATCTATCATACCTAAATTATACAATAGACTAAAAAAAATTTAGGCAAGAAAGACTAAAATTTTCGAGGCAATGGATTGACCCATTATACATAAATTATAGAGCAACTAAAAAAATTTAAGGCAAGAAAAAGTAAATCTTTTCGAGGCAGTGGAGTGGCCCTGAAAGGGGCCTTTGGTTTTTATGTTAACATCATTCCGTTAACATAGAGGGCATCTTACGGATCTTCTTCTCTTTCTTAAACTTCGTCTAACCTCTGGTCCGTAGATGAGGACTCGCTTCAGACAGCCTTGTCTCTCCACATAGATCCTTTGTTTCCAAACAGTCGTATCGGCGATCCGAATGACTGTCCATGATGATTTAAAATACATGGGTAAGTCCGTATGGAACAGCATCGAAGATACGAGAGTAGACGATTCAACGTTTGTCCACATCTTGTGACGAGAACAGATGAAGGGAATGAAGTGAACCGCATTTATTTATAGTGCAAGGCCGGATCTAAAAGGATTGAGATTGTTCACCAATCCGAACACGGGTTACAAAATTCAGTCACTTCGCGGAGTCTGTCTTCCA
Organism: Megalonaias nervosa; assembly: GCA_016617855.1. Taxonomy (NCBI): domain Eukaryota; kingdom Metazoa; phylum Mollusca; class Bivalvia; order Unionida; family Unionidae; genus Megalonaias; species Megalonaias nervosa. The sequence goes on from JAECUM010012111.1 coordinate 31,013, forward strand.
ATCCGAAGAGAGCTACCTGTGACGTCACATTCCCTATATAGGTGCGATTGCGTCTGTGCGCAGTGAATCGATGCGACATTGTTTTTTGAAACATGACAGAAATTAAGAAGACAATGAATTGGGGTGCACCGGCCGTGGAGACGAGAAGCGATGGCATAGCAGCGGCTACCAAAGTCAACACAGATCTACTTCCAGAGGAGGTCAATTTTAATTGGGATTTAGTGGAATTTCTCTCTTCTTCGCAAGAATTTGTTCCGGTACCAGCGCCTTCGCCACCTTCTCCTTCTTTACCACACGTCGAGGATTTTAAACAGAGACAGTAAGAAGAATTGGAGAAATTTTTACAACAGCAGAACGAAGCAGAACAATCTTTTCTCCTTCAACAGCAACAGCAACAGAAAGAAGAAGAGGCAAGAAGGAAACGACAGGAAAAAGAAGAAGAAGAAGCAGAGAAGAAACAAGGTCTATGAGAGAAGGAGAACAGTGAAAGTCAAACGGTAACGGTATTCTTGGACATTTTGGCAGAGTTAAGAAGTCTGAAACAAATGTATCAGACTTCTTTATTACGACCCAAAGAAAAAGATCTAGCCGAGCCTAACAGCCCAACCCTGTTAGTACGCCTGAGATACCAGCCCTAGTGATTTCTACCCAATCATCGACGGGAGCAGGTCCTTCTTTTCTTCTCTTTCTGAACGTGTCGGGTTTCTTCCTTTGCCGAGGGTACCTCTTCTTCTTCTTCCTCCTGCTCCTGTTGTTTCTTAGGGCAATCTGAAGACCACTATCCTCTCTCTTGGCAATGATAACAGGTATCTTGACTTTTGTTTCTTTTGACACCTGTCTTGCTTTTTTGACGGCCTGGACATTCTGTAGCCCAATGCTCTTTCTTCTGACAGATATAGCAAGCATCTTGACTTTTATCTCGAAAGGAAGGAGAGTAGTCCGTCGGCTTGTCTGAAGAAAACTTTCGTATGACACCTCGCAAATCTCTGATCAGAAGTTCGATCTGTATTGGCTCTTCCATCGTGCTGGTCGGTTTGAGAGTGAAATGAATACTGGGATGGAAGGCACTAGCCCTTTATATATACACTGACCCTGACATGGATATATAGGGGTCTATGGCGTTTCAAATGTAGTAATTTGACTTTTTGCAGTCAAAATGAAACGATCGCATCATTTCGTGAAGAAAGGAGAAGAAAGTAAGAGGCAGAAACGTGATTCATCGCCTCGCACAGTAACTGAAGTCTTGGCTCAAATTCATGCCAGCGATTTTGAAGATGAGATGAGTGAGCCTGAATCTAGGCATAGAGAGTCTACACCAAGTTTGTACAAAGTCTCCAAACCACCTTATAGCATGTACTTGTTTGTATAGTCTCCTCCCACCGTACAACACGTGCTTGCTGTAGAAGCCTCCTCCCACCTTACAACAAGTACTTATTTGTACAAAGTCACCTCCCACGTTGCAACAGATATTTGTATGTACTAAAGTCTGTTATCAACTTACAGCAGACACTTGTGTGTACAATGTCTCCTTCCACCTAACAAGTACATGTTTATACAGAGCCTCCTCCAAACTATATAAAACCTACATTTTTGTACTAAGCATCCTCCCACCGTACAACACGTTTATTTTTTTTGTACAAAAAACTAATCAGTTTTACAACATATAGGTCCTAGTTGTTTGTACAAAATCTTCTCCAACCTTACAACACGTACTTGCTTGTGCAAAGTATCTTTCCACCCTAAAAACAAACTTGTTCGTATAGTGTCCCCTCCACATTACAACACGTACAAGACCATTTAACACGTGCTTGTGTATAGTCTCCTTCCACCCAGTCTGATTAAAATCAGATCTCCGCTTTTATACATGATGATCTGACAACGACCGCTTAGGGGTCATGTTCTGGTAACCTATGTTATTACCATAGTCGTTAATTTTATCAACCAATTAGATGAAGTCTTATATCTTCGCGTTTGGAGACTGAGTAGTGTGGATGAAAAGTACGAATGTGTACTAAACGATTTGATTCACTTTCAGATTTTTTAAAGCTGCATTTCCATTGGATAATTCAAAGGTCACCAGAACATGATCCTTAAGCGGTCGTCGTCAGACCTTAACGTAGGACTGCAAAGATCAGATTCCAATCAGATTGCCTTCCACATCACAACCCGTGCTTGTTTCTATTCTCATGATATGATGTACCTATACTATAATAATCGACATGATTCTTTTCATCGATCAGTTGGTAGTCGATTTAAAGAGACAATTTACTCGGGATTTATCCAAACAGCTCCTTCAACGTCAATGGTAATTGCTCACCGTCCATAGCAAATTGCGTTTTAGGTGGCATGTTCACATTTCAATCATAACGACACTGCTATCAATAGATGTTGAATGCATAATCATGGCAGAAACATCTTTATTGCTTTTACCTGATGGTCCTAAAATTATAGAAACCTTGGGTCTTGTGCAAGCGGATTTACCATTGCTATTGCTAAATTATCATCAATTTGCGTCACAAATTGATGCGAATGTAACTGAAATGATAACTCGTAACGAGGCTGACCCCGGGATCAAACGGCCTGTACAATCAATGACATTATTTACAACGTGGTCTATCGTCTCGGGAGCAGTTTGCTTAAATAGTACAACTTAGGGAGTGGGATGGTGGTGGTGGTTTCTGTTGTAATAGGTGTAATAAGCCTTAGTTCAGCTGAATTATGAATCCAGGTTCGTGTCTTACCATAACGAAAGTTACAATACACCTGCCCATCTCGTCATACAACTTTGCTTGACTCTACATCTCACTCAAAATTGAATCATTTCAGAATGACGTAATGTTATAATTGGTGGCTTAACATGACATTATTATATAATATTTTAGATGGTGGCGTAATATGACGTGATGATTTAGATTCATTTTGTATTTATTTGGAATATTAAAGTAAAGAAACACCAAAGAGTAATACAGACCAATTGAATGGTAAATGAGAGTGTTAGACTATTTACATTTTTGAACTATTAAATTCAGTTGGTTCTTTCTAAATAAATAATTGCGCATTGAATAGAGATCTAAATAACGTCAATATTTTTGCACAATGTAAATAATGGCACAATGCTATATTGTAAATTCAGCAATGGTTGAGAAGTCAGATGTCTTTAACATACAGCAACACTTTTGGTAACATGAAATAATTCATAATTATTTTGCAAGCTTGGATGGGATACTGGTATGGTCAAAGCATGAGTGCGGCTGAGCAAATTAACTGGAAAGAAACTAACGCACAGTGCGAAAAACAGACCCCTTTTGCACCAGATCATTTCATTTAATGTTTAATCTCAAATAGACTCGTGTTCGCATCTCGGTATCTAACATTTTTCTTTATGGCTACACTCAGTGTAAGTCTATCTGCGATCTAACTCAAGGGGTTGCAATTCGGGGTATGGTCTCTTCATGGGTCCTTTGAGTTCCTCAAATATTTTGTCACGCGTTCTACTCATTTATTCTCAATGTCATTTGCAAATGTATGTATGTATGTATGTATGTATGTATGTATGTAGTCCCCATACTTTAGATCCAGTCTTTGTGAGTAAGGCATGGGGGCATTGGTACATCTTGGTGTCCTATTCTCGTACATTATTTTCTCACTGAACAAAACACAAACGAAAAGCAGGTGCAATACTCTCTCTAGGGCCATGCGCAGGTCCTGTCGAAACGTCTATATATAGGGAAAACGGGCGGTGGATACATCTTATTTTAAAGACGTATGTCTCCATTAAGTATACTAATCTTTAAAGAGAAAACGAAAAGTCATGATCTTTGTCAGTTATTGACTGGTAAGACGGTTCTGTGTAACAAATCGTGTGTTAGTGGGTATTGTAGTACACCTAGTGAGTGTTATTCCTGTACCATGTTGGTCGTGTGGAAAGGGCTCGCAATCAGAATCCAAGCTCTGTTGCCCGTGTGACAATAATAAGGTACAGCGTTGTTTAGTGCATACAGATAAAGATCCAGAAGACAGTTTGCTCTCGTATAGAAACGATTGATGGAGGTCAAAAATCAATTGAGAGGTTGATCACTTTAGGAGTATACTGGAAAATTGTACTGGCAACAAGAAATTACAAAGTTAATAAAATCCATTTAGAAATTAGTCTCCTTATTATATCATTAAAAAGTAGAGTACATTACAAGAAGACAATACCGAACTTCGGCTACGTGTTTCAGGGAGGATCTCTTAGCCATGAAACCTACTCAGTTACCTAGGCAATGACAGCGACAAGCGCCGGTTTCAAGGGCTGCTGCGGCGGAAACCGCCGATTTAGAAACGTCGGAAATGCATCGGAAGCAAGCACGCGAGAAGCGAGAGGAAGGCAGACTCATACCACACATAGCATAAGCGTGTGGAAACTTCACCCAATACTAACAGACGATATAACGAACACCTATACCATAAAGGCTGAAGTTTCTCTAGGTGACAAAATGAGATAGGAGGAAACAAACTATCCAGAATAGTGACGCTCGCACGGAAGGAATTTAAGTACATTCGCAAAGTTCTTAAGTGCTGAATACGAAGTGATAAAAATACTGTTACCTCTTTGTTGCAATGGAAGAGTTAAACTAGCGTGAGGTCCATGTTATCTTTCTCAATAATCAGGGCCAAATGGAGCCATTGCTCGATTGCCTTTTTATCACTTAATCCAACGTTTTAAATTTAAGTTGCATTTTCTTCTATGTTCTAAGACCTTTAATTTACCTATAATATTAAAGTCATTTCATACACAATACCGCCACAGTCGTATTGTGTAAGCAAGAGCGAAGTAAGCATAATTAGCTTAATTTCAGTCATAAAATTACATAATACAACGGTTTTAAATTCAGGTTGATTTTCTTCTGTGTTTTAAGACCTTTGATTACCAACTGAATAAACTGAACTGAAATACAGTGACTTAGCCAACGACAAGGTCTTTAAAAGACATTGAATTCTCATGAAAGTTAGAATAGATTAAGATGCAATACAATCCAGCATGACAAATACAAAATAACAAACACTTGTAAAACGACGTCGACGGAATAAATAGTTTTCATAAGTGTCTGCCTAAAGCATGTCCTACCATTGGGACAGTAAAGAATACATATAAGAAATGTTTACAGGTTGACATAAAATAAGTCTTTAAAGAAGAATGAAGGGGACGAAACTCAAGAGGGTATAATACAACAAGAAATAACGACATGTCATGAAATTGATCAATTTATATAGAGTGTTCTTGTTAGCGATGAGCACATTGGGGCTATACTGCTTGGCTGGACCTGGTTACCGACGCCATTGGTAGGAGATCGTGTTTATTATGGAGTCGTTTATCAAAGTGCATTACAGTTCACTTTTAGTTTTCAATTGCAGATGTCATTACTATATCGAGAAACAAAGATATGAGAGGATGTATATTGTAATGTGAGATTGTGGAAAGATCTACCACTACTACAGCTACTACTAGTATTGATAGTAGATTGATGACCCAGAGAAGAGCGAGGCTGTGTAAAATATAGTACTTTAAGATTGGAATTCAAATTCTTCCTATGTCCGTATGCGCAGTATCCAATATATCTCTTTATGGACATTGACATTTGCATTTAGTGCTTGTTTTGTGGATGTAAGTTGTTTCTTTCCTTGACGAACAGCTTGCCTAGCTCATAAACCTTTGGAAACTGTTACGTATCTGCGCGTTTGCAATGAAATTCCGACGCAATATTCCCCTACTGATTGGTTGTGACCGTGCGAATTTTTCTTACTCCCGCATTCTGGAATTTTCTTTTATTACTATTGCTATCAATATTTTGGCCGCCAGTTTTCGACTCGATTGCTAAAGGGACATTGGGAAAAGAAGGTCAAGTATGTCGGAATATGACAAATGTACCCCGCAGGAACTCGTTGCAAATATTATTAAGGATATCCGCCTATGGATGGAGGTCTGGGGGACCTTAGTATAGAATATGCCATATGACAACCGTGATTTAAATGATAACATATAGGAGTAAATGGACTCACTTCTGTTTAGGGGAGAATCTGGACACATGTCGGTCTTCCGACTGACAAAGTTATCCAACCATATCATTTTCATGCGGTAAAATAGCTCCAAGGAGCGAATGTTTCTCATTATGTTTTACCTTTCCGACTCTAAATACGTCTATATCCATGTCCACTGCTCCAATTCAAATAATGCAAATGTCCAGCCACAAACACATTGCAGTAAGTAGGGAATTTCTCCATCCAGTAATCATCCATTCACACGAATAATCAGCCCTGGAATTCTTATTAGTAAATTTGACACACTTCAGGTGGAGACATTATAAACATTTTCATTGAAAGCGATGTATATAACTTGTCTAACCTAAGCTGTATTAACGACGTGAGATTGCTAATTATATCTTCGTCAGAAACGTTATGATTAAGTTTATTAGCACCATATCTTCTGTGCGGTTCATCATTGCTATTATTTAAACCATCACAATGGATAACCAGTCCAATACTTTTATATGAAGGAGAAATTAAAGCATTTGATAAATAATTTTGTAAAAAGTATAGTATGTTTACTTCAAAAGCCGTGTCTTGCCCACTTAAATGGTAATCCCACTGCTATAGCTTGTAGAAAAAAATGATGAAAACAAACTATCATTTGAAGACAATAGGATATTAATTGCTCTTCGTTCTTATGGTGAATGTATTATCATTTGTAAATGGGTTTTTTTTTTCTCACCCGTAATTACTGTTACTCTCATTTTTGCCGTATGTTATACTATTGCTTGTACTCTTCGTAATACACGGGAAAATAAAGATAGATCTCTCTCTCTGTCTGTCTGTCTCTCTCTGTGTCTCCGTCTCTGTCTCTCTGTTTCCGTCTGTCTGTCTGTCTCTGTCTGTGTCTATGTCTCTGTCTGTCTGTCTGTCTCTATCTGTCTCTCTCTTTCTCTCTCTCTCTCTCTCTCTCTCTCCGTCCGTCTCGGATGCGGGAGGTCGCGGGTTCGAACCCCGGCCGAGTCATATAAAAGACTTTCCAAAATGGTACTAACAGTTGCCTCGCTTGGCGCTCTGCATTAAGAAGTTAGTGTTAGGACTGGTTGGCCTGGTGTCAGGATAATGTGATTGGATGGGACATTATGCTACATGTCTGCGGCATGATACCCCAGTGCTAAACACCACTATAAATTGTCACACTGCAGACATCGTAGCGATATGCTTGAAACAATGTTAAAGATACGTTAAAAATGTAAATCACACACACACACACACACACACACACACTCTCTCTCTCTCTCTCTCTCTCTCTCTCTCTCTCTCTCTCTCTCTCTCTCTCTCTCTCTCTCTCTCTCTCTCTCTCTCTCTATATGTATATATATATATATATATATATATATATATATATATATATATATATATATATATATATATATATATATATATATATATATATATATACAAGCATTTTTATAGCCCGAGCTGTGAAGGTGAAGTATCGGATAATAATTTCCGAAGAAACACATTAGGAGAGCAAGACTATATATTAATTTATTTACACTAGCACGGCATAATTTAATAAAATAAGCAAATTTGTAATTATATGTTACTTCATCTCTGTGGGTAAATGGTCTCTGAGTAGCACTTGTCCAATGCAACTTTTCTAGACAGTCAGTTAAAATCAAAGAATGTAATAATAGGGGACGATATAGGGACAATGGGAAAATACATTACAGATCCCCCTGGGACGATATGGGGACAAGATTTATAGGGACAAAAGGTTGGGACTATAAAGGGACGAAAGGTTGGGACTATATAGAGACAATAGGAATGGAACGCGGGGTGACTTCAGGGTACTGGCAACAACGTTGCAAGTGCCTGACCTGAATACGCGCGGCTACCCTAGGTAGGAACAAATACAAAACAGAGACAGAAACATGGTTAGAAACAGAGACATGTACAATACAACCATAGATTGATGAACATCAATCTATCATACCTAAATTATACAATAGACTAAAAACAATTTAGACAAGAAAGAGTAAAACTTTTCCATTCAATGGATTGACCCATTATAGATAAATTATACAGCAACTAAAACATTTTTTAGGCAAGAAAAAGTAAATATTTTCGAGGCAGTGGAGTGGCCCTGAAAGGGGCCTTTGGTTTTTATGTTAACATCATTCCGTTAACATAGAGGGCATCTTACGGATCTTCATCTCTTTCTTAAACTTCGTCTAACCTCTGGTCCGTAGATGAAGACTCGCTTCAGACAGCCTTGTCTCTCCACATAGATCCTTTGTTTCCAAACAGTTGTATCGGCGATCCGAATGATTGTCCATGATGATTTAAAATACATGGGTAAGTCCATACGGAACAGCATCGACGATACGAGAGTAGACGATTCAACGTTTGTCCACATCTTGTGACGAGAACAGGTGAAGGAAATGAAGTGAACCGCATTTATTTATAGTAGAAAACCGGATCTAAAAGGATTGAGATTGTTCACCAATCCGAACACGGGTTACAAAATTCAGTCACTTCGCGGAGTCTGTCTTCCAATCCGAAGAGAGCTACCTGTGACGTCACATTCCCTATATAGGTGCGATAGCGTCTGTGCGCAGTGAATCGATGCGACATTGTTTTTTGAAACATGACAGAAATTAAGAAGACAATGAATTGGGGTGCACCGGCCGTGGAGACGAGAAGCGATGGCATAGCAGCGGCTACCAAAGTCAACACAGATCTACTTCCAGAGGAGGTCAATTTTAATTGGGATTTAGTGGAATTTCTCTCTTCTTCGCAAGAATTTGTTCTGGTAACAGCGCCTTCGCCACCTTCTCCTTCTTAACCACACGTCGAGGATTTTAAACAGAGACAGTAAGAAGAATTGGAGAAATTTTTACAACAGCAGAACGAAGCAGAACAAGCTCTTCTCCTTCAACAGCAACAACAACAGAAAGAAGAAGAGGTAAGAGGGAAACGACAGGAAGAAGAAGAGGAAGAAGCAGAAAAGAAACAAGGTCTAGGAGAGAAGGAGAACAGTGAAAGTCAAACGGTAACGGTATTCTTGGACATTTTGGCAGAGTTAAGAAGTCTGAAACAAATGTATCAGACTTCTTTATTACGACCCAAGAGAAAAAAATCTACACGAGCCAAGCAGCCCAACTCTGTTAGTACGTCTGAGATACCAGTCCTAGTGATTTCTACCCAATCATCGACGGGAGCAGGTCCTTCTTTTCTTCTCTTTCTGAACGTGTCGCTGTTCTTCCTTTGCCGAGGGCACGTCTTCTTCCTCTTCCTCCTGCTCCTGTTGTTTCTTAGGGCAATTCTCTCTCTTGGCAATGATAACAGGTATCTTGAATTTTGTCTCTTTTGACACCTGTCTTGCTTTTTGACGGTCTGGACATTCTGTAGCCTAATGCTCTTTCTTCTGACAGATATAGCAAGTATCTTGACTTTTATCTCAAAAGGAAGGAGAGTAGTCCGTCGGCTTGTCTGAAGAAAACGTTCGTATGACACCTCGCAAATCTCTGATCAGAAGTTCGATCTGCATTGGCTCTTCCATCGTGCTGGTCGTTTTGAGAGTCAAATGAATACTGGGAGGGAAGGCATTAGTCCTGTATATATCCCCTGATCCTGATATGAATATAAAGGTGTCCATGGCGTTTCAAATGTAGTCATTTGACTTTTTGCAGTCAAGATGAAACGATCGCATCATTTCGTGAAGAAAGGAGAAGAAAGTAAGAGGCAGAAAGGTGACTTATCGCCTCACACAGTACTGAAGTCTTGGCTCAAATTCATGCGAGCGATTTTGAAGATGACATGAGTGAACCAGAATCCAGACCCAGAGAGTCTACACCCAACCAAAGTCCGCCATCACCACTAAACCCTGAAAAGTACTACCACATTCGAGAAACGGACAAACGCTCCTCCAGAAAATTTAGAACCACGGCCTACACATACACGGTGAAGTTTAAAGATTTCAAGTCCGACGTACGGTTGGAGAGAGCAGAGGGGTTCATCACCAATGTGTGGGATTCGTTGTTAACCACTCGAAAACAGCAATGTGAAGACAAAGAAGACGACCGCTTGAGACTTTCCATTCATCACGACTGTGTGAAATTCCCCGTTTGGATCGAGGTTAGCAACCCAGCAGAACTGACACTATTCAAAGTCATCGTCAAGATCCAACACGTATAGCAATCCAACGACAAGTTTCAAATCACTGACGGAAAAGCGACACTGTTCATAACCCACGTTTCTCTTCCCCAAGGGATCGAACAGCGCTAAAAGGCATTATTGGCTGACAACCTCTGAAGCGTCAAGCGCAGCCTCGTTCAAATTAACAATCCTCAAGACAAGATGTGTTTAGCCCGTGCCATCGTGGTGGGACGAACGTATGCCGACAAGAACGAAAAGAGCCTGGAAAACAATTAAAAAATCGGGTCGAGCCAAACAACAAAGATAAGCAGAGCTCCTGTTAGAGCAAGCGGGGATATCCAAAGACACACCATGTGGCATTCCTGAAATGCAAAAATTGCAAGACGTCTTGGCTACACGCTACACCTTGAAAGTGCATCCTCACGAAGTGCGCGGACCGCTGTTGTTTCGAGGCACAATTTTCAAAGACGGAAAATACATTCACGTCTATCATCACGATGAACATTTCGATGCCATTACCAATATCACTGCATTCCTGGGATACAGTTATTACTGTGAGAAATGTGACCATGGCTATAACAATCGAGAGCAACACAAGCATTGTGGATCGAAATGCTCAGGATGATTGGCACCTAAACCCGTCTTGACGAAGGGCAAGAACGAGTTCATTGCCCAGCTTGTCAGCGCACTTTTGTCAGTCCAACCTGTTACCAACAACAACTGAAAACGCAAGGTTCACAGCAGAAAAGTGCTTGTCAACTCCTGAGATTGTGCCCTATTTGTGGACAAGGCATACGTACCATCAGTGCCAAGGCTCACGTATGTCCAGGAAGGAAACGATGTCACATTTGTCACCAAAGCGTGGACTTGGAGCACAAATGCTACATTCAAAAATACCATTTCAAACATGAAGAAGAAGATGAACAGAAGAAAAGGAATTTCATCTTTTCGATTTCGAATGCATGCAAGAGACTGGCATTCACATTTCTAATTTCTGCGTGGCTCACCGAGCGTGCGAGAAGTACATCCAAGAGCCTACCTTTTGTCATTGCCCTCACTGCAGCAAGATTCCTGGAGGATGTGAAAAAATCTTTCGGGGACCGAACACGCTGGCCGATTTCGCCCAATGGATCTTAGACCCCATCGAATAGACGTGGAGCCAAGAGGACATCGAACATTACCGACATTGCCATCGCTATGCCACGGTGATGGCTCACAATCTCTCGGGATACGATGGACAGTTTCTTTTGAGATACTATATGGAACAAAGTACCGAACGTCCTAAAGTGACTTTGAACTAATCCAAAATCATTTCCATACAAGTGAGCCAAGCGCAGTTTAAAGATTCGATGAGTTACTTAGCCATGCCTTTGAGTCGAATGCCTAAAACGTTTGGAATTACAGAAATGGTCAAAGGCTGTTTTCCACACTTTTTCTATACCGAAGTCAATCAACACGCCGTTCTACCCCATTTGCCTGAGGCTCACTACAACGACCCGGACAACATGCGCACCGAACAACGAGAAGCTTTCTACGCTTGGTACCAGACTCACGCCTCGGACCGTTTCGACTTTCAGGAAGAAATGTTAAAATATTGTCGTTTCGACGTAGACATTTTACGACGTTGCTGTGGAAAATTTCGAGAACTGTTCATGGAACACGGAGGGATCAATCCTTTGAAAGAAGCCTGCACCATTGCCAAAGCGTGTTCCTTAGTGTATCGCCAACGATTCAGGCCCGAAAACACCCTAGCTGCCATAAGACCTCAAACGACGAACTTTGTCAAACGGCAGTACTCGGTCAAACCCTACGCTGGTTACATTACTTGTGCGACAAGTAAGACAAATGGATCTAACATGCTCTCAACGGAGGAGGCGAAAAGACCATCGGAACATATTCGGTGGATGGTTGGGACTTAGAAAACCCTAAGATCGTGTACGAGGTTAACGGGTGGTTATTTTATGGATGTCCCATCCTTTACCCTCAACGTGGCACTAAATATCAGTTTTTACAACTGACCATGGAAGACTTGTACCAGGCTACTTGTAAGCGGCGATTGAAGTTAGAACAGCAAGGATACCAAGTGGTGGAAATGTGGGAACACGAGTACGATCAGCGATTGAAAACCGATCCCGAGTTTAAAAGCTTCGTGGAAAGTTACAAGCTGGTGGACCCACTGAACCTCAAAACATCTTGTACGGAGGAAGGACGAATGCCACCTGTTTGCTGTACCACGCTGACTAGGAGAAAGGAGAAGAAATCAAATCCTTGGACGCGTGTTCGCTGTATCCGTACGTTTGCAAATATTGTCACTTACCCGCAGGGCACCCACAATTGCTGACGGAACACATTTATCTAGACAACATTCGACAATAAGAAGGATTGATCAAATGCAAAGTCTTGCCTCCCACGAACTTGTACCATCCCGTTTAACCTCACCATTGCCAAGGAAAACTGATGTTTCCCTTGTGCCGTACTTGTGCCGGACCGTGCAACCAAGACCGACCTTGTCAGCACACCAAGGAACGTGGGTTAGCGTGGAATTGTTCAAAGCTCTGGACTTGGGATACCAACTGTTAGAAGTGTACGAAATTTACCACTTTCCCAAGACAGAAAAACACCACAAGGGCGACGAGCCTCAGAAATACATTTTCGCAGACTACGTGGATGCCTTTTTAAAACTGAAACAAGAAGTCAACGGTTATCCTTCCTGGTGGCACACTCCGGAAGACCAAAAGAAATTCAAAGACAAATACTGGGAACAGGAAGGCATCACTTTAGACCACGTATGGAAAAACGAAGGAAGGCGATCGTTTGCCAAAGTGATGTTAAATTGCTTGTGGGGCAAAATGGCACAACGACCGTGTTTACCCAAGACGGAGTATTTGACAGAACCTTCCCGCTACTTCCAGATGTTTCATGACAATTTCAGTTACGAAGAAGAACTGGACTTTGTAGATGCCGACGAATTTGGAAATGTAATCATTGCGGCCTACATGACAGCCCATGCTCGCTTAAAATTGTACGAAGCGTTACACCAGTTAGGAGATTGTGTGCTGTACTTTGACACGGACAGTTGCATCGACTAGGTCAACGTCACCCTGACATCGAAGGAGACCGTTTAGGAGCCTGGACGGACGAGTACCCCAACGACAATATTCTAAGTTTTGCTAGTGGCGGTCCTAAAAATTACGGTTGCGAATACCGTGACCCCCATGGAGAAGTGCACACCGAGTGTACAGTCTAAGGATTGACTCTCAATTATCCCACCAGTCGAGTGGTGAACTTTGCCGTATTGAAAGAAGCCTTGCAAGCTAGAGAGGATGGAAATTTTAAAGTGTCCACCTACGAACAGAACGAGATTGTACGTTTACCCACACATCGAATCTTCAGTTGACCCTTGGAAAAAGTGTATCAAATCGTGTACCAGAAGCGAGTACGGCTTCCCAACCAATTCACTTTACCTTACGGGCACACAGATATTGGTCAGCATATAAAAAGGGACAACGTCCAAGGTCGATAGTTCATTGTGACTATGAAGACCAAGCGAGAAAGATGAATTCTTGCAGAGAAGCACAAATGAAGTTCAGACAGGCATAATTCAAGTTCGGTGATTCTCAAGTGGAGTGCGATTCTGAACCTTGCGATTCAGTGTCACATCATGAGAACGTTGCTTTGACTACCACTACACCTACTATGGAAGGTGATGCTGTGCCTGTCAAACCTGACGGATGCGAAAGCGATGCCACTCGTCATCGTACACCTTTTCACTTTACTGGTTTTCATGGTGGATGTCATCATTATGAAACCATGCGGCTACCACTCAACGGATGTCATCCAAAACTGAGCAAACTCCTGCGGATTTCACCGTACCCTCATCGAAACGAAGCTGTGAAAGACGAATATTCGTTCCCTGTGCGAGTGCCTGAATACTGTGACTTTGAAAGTCGATTCCAAACCTTCCGAGGAAAATGGCCTAAATATCTAGGAGGACCTACCCCGAAGAATTAGCCAAAGCCGGATTTATCTACTTGGGCGAAGTTGAAAAAGTCAAGTGCTTCAGTTGCGGTGTGTCACTTCACGAGCGGGAGATAAAAGATTCCGCTTACCTGGAACATGCTCGATGGTCTCCAGATTGTCACTACCTACCGTTAGTGGGACCTCGTCATTGAAGTGGCATACCATGTCGTTTAAGAAACCAGCTTGGCTAGGAGTCAAACGTTGGACAACACCTAGACAAGTATTTAAACCCCATTTAAAAAATAATATTCAAAGATTACCAAACGAATTGCAAGAGAAGATCTACAAAGAAATTTGGCAGGGACTTGTCAGAGCAAAATCTCAATTGGTGACTGAGGAACTTTTATGTCGAGAAATTCACAAGAGGAAACTCCCAAAAATCAACAAAAAAGTCAGATTTCTCTGGATAAAGTGTGCGGTCTTCCGAATATTTTGTTTTAGACCATTTACATCAGAAGATTTCATTACCATTCTTGACCGTTTCCTGGAATGGCAGTGGCCACAAATTACTCACTACATCCGTCACTTTCGCTCTAGGAGAAGTGTTTGACTGACACGGTCATGGATTCTTTACAAGAGAACATTCGTGGTTTGCCTGTGGAGTTGAGAGAACGCATTTACCAAGAGTTGGTCAAAATACAAGTGAAACGCAAAGAACAATTGCATCCGTTACGTCACCGATGTTTAAACCAGTGGTACCTAAATGCTATAAGAGGACTGATTCATGTGAAAGCGTTCCAGTGGTCAAACATTGTTCAGCTGGACGAGGACTAGAAGACTTTGGTTGCTTCTGATCCTACTTCTTACAGGCTAGCTATTCTACACCGAATTTAAGAAGAAGACTTAGAGAATTAGGAAAATCTTTTACACAATGTAAACTTAGTTCAAGAGGACACTTCTGTGCGACGTGTGGTATGTGAGTTAGAGACTAAATATTTTGGATACGTCGACGGAGTAAGACCACTTCTGTGCAAAAAATACATTTATTACCTCCGACAAAAGAGGTATTAAAAAGGACTGCCATGCCACGACTTTTATCATTCGTGATACAACAGATTCCGTGGAAGGAAATAAATGACAATATTCCAACGATGGAGGATTACCATCGCATTTTACGAGAATTGTGTCCATTGAATTGGGGTCGACGTGTGGTGTGTGTCTTAGTGACTTGCTCTCTGGGATTTCGTTTACCGGCCGATTCCTAGTGGACTCTTTACGAACAGTACATACCCCCAAAAACATGAAAGTGGTCCCTTTAAATGTACACGAGAGACTCATTCTGTTAAAAGCTTTGCGCTTTCATCTCGATACTTCTTGACCTCTACAGGAATGAAAGATTCGTCAACTTTCAGGTACTGAAGATGTGTACGATGATGTGTGTGTAGCTTGTGACTTACACACTCATTCGAAAGATGTTCGTGACTGGAAATGTTGGGGTTTCGAGGCTAGGACAAAAAATTGGCACACTATGCCCAAGATTGCCATCCTAAAAAATTAAAACGTTCAGTGATAAAAGTAACTTTTAAACCTGTGTTAGTGACAGTACCAGAAGAAGAACCACTTCCTTCAGGACAGGACAGGACAGGACAGTCATTGACATCCACGAAACGCCATTCCGGGAGGACTCCTGTGTGACTGTGCGAAGGAGTGTACAGACTCTAAGAACATTACACACTGTCCCTACGAAACCACATCTTGATCACCAAAAATGTTGTACAGAGACTTGTTTATGTACGACTATGATCGTTTTGATGTGTCTTTTATTAATGTACTTAACCATATGGCTTCTATTTATTTTTGTCTTTCGTGTTGTTCACAATTAAAGATGGCAATAAACGTGTCCTGAAAAAAAGTATAAAAACTGTTGTCTTGTCTGTCTTGGTGTCAAAAGTGGCATTCCATACAGTACTATGGCTACCTCTACTGTCTCTACTCCCTCTTCTTCCATTTTCAAAGTCATCGACGAACACTTAGATCGTGGAAGTTGGGAGGCCTTGTATCTTTGCCATCCCTTTAACATGCTCATTGCTGGACCTAGCGGTTCAGGCAAAACCGAATTTGGCAAACTTTTGATCGAAAATAAACATCATTTGATCGATCGTCCACCTCAACGAATCGTGTGGTGTTACAAAGAGTGGCAATCGCTGTACAGCCTTCTGCGAGAAAGTCAAGGCGATTCCATCGTATTTGTGGAAGGCATTCCTGGCGAAGACGACGGGATCGTGTCTGACCCCAGTCAAACCCATCTGGTCATCTTCGACGACATGTTAGGAGAAGATGAAGAAGAAATTAAACTCTGGTTTAAGCGCAAAGGGCATCATCGTAATTGCAGCGTCATTTACATCACTCAAAATTTGTTTCAATAAAGTAAAGCCCATCGCACCATCAGTCTCAATGCTCATTACGTGGTGTTGTTTAAAAGCCCTAGAGATAAATCGCAAGTGCAAGTCTTAGCCAAACAGTTAGGAACGCCTTGGCTGACTCATGCGTACGACGATGCCACTCAAACCCCACACGCCTATTTACTCGTGAATTTAAAACCCAACGCCCCCGGTTATTTGCGATTTCGTAATCATGTGTTTCACCACTGGTGCCAAGACGGAGGTCCTGTCATGTACACGTCCCCGTCGACTTCGCAACAACAACAACAACAACAACAAAATATCCATCAGTCTCATCTTCCCGTCAAACTGATTCGTGCCTTAAAAGCCAGTCTCAGACAAGTCATACGATTTTTTACGCCTATTTACTCGTGGATTTATAACCCACTACTCTCGATTATTTGTGATTTCGTACCCATCTGTTTCACCACTGGTGCCAAGACGGATGGCCTGTTGTGTACACGTCCCCGTCGTCAACTTAACAACAACAAAGGCAACCAAGAAAAGTCTATAAAAGCTCGGTCACTCTGGGTCTGTCTCACACATCGTCAACATGACGTCCCTTCAGTCTCATCTTCCCGTCAAATTAATTCGTGCCTTGTACGGCGTCAGTCGCGAAAAAAAATCCACAAATACTTGCTCGTGTCTTAGAAGCCAGTCTCAAAGAAGTCTTACGATGGTTTACGGTGACAGCACATCAATTATTGCAAGGCAGCGTTCACATTCCACATCAAACCAAACGTTTCTTTTTTTCTTTTGACAGAAACAATGTAACCTTGACGCAACTGGCCGATCCTCGCATCGACACTCAAACCAAAAAGCAAATCATTTTGAAACCTGGAGGTAGCGGCTCTCTAGGAGGTGTTATCATTCGTTCCCTCTTAAAACGGGATCCCAATGCTCGCAAGGTCGTCCCCAAGAAAAAAGCTACTCCCCAACGTACCAAGAAGAAAAAGAAAAAGAGCAGCTGTGTCAAGACAAGGTCACAGCCTCCGAAAAAGAGAAAGAAAAGTCCACAGAAAACAGCTTCTACCCGCAAGAGAGGCACTGCGACCAGGACGCAACCTTACATTCGCAAACCACGACCTGCCTCAACGGTGACTGCGTCTCCAGTAACCTCAGGTTCTTCTACTTCTCCGTTGCTGGTGATGCCTGCCAAACCCGATCTGACACGTGTCTTTCCTAATTTGATGAAAAATTGGAAACTCGCGTCTCCAAAAACTTCTCCTCCAGTGGCGACACCCTCTTCCTCTTTAGCGGCAGTGGCCGCTGCTGACAAAGTACCTGCCCCCAAAATCAAAGTCCAAGAGAGATCGGGTGTGTTAAAGAGTTTACTGGGTTTGTCCAAGCAAGAACTGTCCCGATTGAGTCAGTTGCGAACCCCTCCACGACGTGTGATGCCTGCCATGAAAATGATACGACGAGCCGACAATCAGTGGCGACACATTTCAGTATAAAAAAGACCCGAGGTAAGCGATAGGTTCAGTGTTTTTGTGCTCTTGAACGCCTAAAGATGTCCCCTCGAAGAAGTACACATCCTTACCACCGTCCTTCTTCTGTCCAAAAAGGAAAAGAAAAAAGAAAAAGACTGCCTCCTCGTTTAGCCAAACATTGGGACATGTTGTCCGTCCTTTCCAAAGCTCCTCCATCCATGCGAAAACAACTCATTCAAACTGCCTTCAAAGATGTCATCAATACGGTGAGTGAATGTTGTCTGAATATCTTGAAAGGCACGATACCTTTGTCTAAACATCAGAAAGAATGCTTAGCCAAACACCGACACGTTCTTCGCCAGATGGTCCGAAAGAAAATCCCCATTCGTCAAAAGAAAAAGATGTTGGTGCAACGCGGAGTAATTTTACCCCTGTTAGGACCCTTACTGGGAACAATAAGTGGACCCTTGCTGAAAGGAGTGTTGGGAACGATGGGAAGAATCCTGGGATGAAGATAAAAAGGTCCAAGAAGATAAAAGGATTGTCTGGAATGAAAAGATCTCAGACGTGATCATTGAAATGATATGGAAGGACAAAAATTAGCTTTATTGCCTTACAAACGATGGATGGAATACCATCGTTGGCAAGAACAACGGGCCCCGCATTTACCTCCCAATTCTCATTTGACCGAGATGTCCCAGTTACAAGATTAATGCAATCGTTGATGGATCGCAGCGATTTGTCAGAAACGGAAAAATCGCAACGGTACAGGCAACTGTTGCAACGACAGCAACTTTTTCACCAGAAAGCTTTAGACGAAACAGCTCTACCCACTCTGAAAGATTTTAAGACCTTGATGAAAAGTCAGTCACCGACACCACCACTAGCCCCAGTGATCAAGACAGAAAAAGAAGAAGAGTTTCAAACTCCACCAGAAAAAGTACGCAAGTTAACTACACCACCTACGTCCAGAATTGGTTGGATTAAAAAGATGATGGCTACCCCTTCTTCCTCAGAAGAGAAAACGAAAGCCAAGACAGAAGTGAAACAAAAACTGATTACCCCTGTTCAGACGTCTTCCTCCTCGACACCTATTGCTCATCGGACACGTAAATCATTACAATCCAAGAAAATGCCACAAGAAGAAAAGAGTTCACCAGTGAAGAGTGAAAATCCTATTAAAACATGGAGAAGTTGTCAGCCAGCATTTATTACGATCCATCCCATCTTGCAGGTTACGGAAGAGTTCAGAAATTGTATCGTGCTGCCAAAACTCGACTGCAGTGTCCGTTTACCTTAAGCGCGAAGATAGTTACAAGAACAAGCCACGTTCACCTTACATAAACCCATTCGACGAAAATTTTCCAGAAGTCATACCCGAGTGGAGTGTATCGATCATCAATGGCAAGCTGATTTAGCTGATGTCTCTCATTTGGATACCTACAATCGCGGCTATAAGTATTTGTTTTGTGTCATCGACATCTTTCCCAAATTTGCCTGGGTCGTGCCATTTGACTTCCAAATCGAGCAGTGTGTTAGTGTTAGCCCTCCAACTGGTGTTGAAACAAAGCGGACGTCACCCTCTTCGATGGCAAACCGACAAAGGCACTGAATGTCTGAACCCAGCCTTCCAAAAAGAATTGAAGAAACGTGACATTCATTTTTTCACCACCGAGAATCCCGAAACCAAAGCCAGCATCGTGGAACGTTTTCAACGCACCTTGAAAGAACGCATGTGCAAATATTTTACGCATCAACACACTCTCAAGTACATCGACGTCTTGTGTCACCTAGTCCAAGCGTACAATCAATCTTACCATCGGAGCATCGGACGTGCCCCCCACCCCCAAATGTTTAGATCATTGTTGTTGGAAGGGTGAGTGTGTTCAAATGAAGTATTGTTTAGATCATTGTTGTTGGAAGGGTGAGCGTACTGAAATGAAGTATTGTTCAGATCATTGTTGTTGGAAGGGTGAGCGTGTTCAAACGATGTATGGTTTAGATCATTGTCGTTGGAAGGGTGAGTGTGTTCAAATGAAGTATTGTTGAAATCATTGTTGTTGGAAGGGTGGGCGTGTTCAAACGAAGTATTGTTTAGATCCTTGTTGTTCCAAGGGTGAGCGTGTTCAAATGAAGTATTGTTTAGATCATTGTTATTGGAAGGGTGAGTGTGTTCAAATGAAGTATTGTTTAGATCATTGTCGTTGGAAGGATGAGTGTGTTCAAATGAAGTATTGTTTAGATCATTGTCCTCTAAAGAGTGAGTGTGATCAAATGAAATATTGTTTAGATCATTGTTGTTGGAAGGGTGAGCGTGTTCAAATGAAGTATTGTTTAGATCATTGCTGTTGGAAGGGTGAGCGTGTTCATACGAAGTATTGTCTAGAACATTGTTGTTGGAAGGCTGAGTGTGTTCAAATGAAGTATTGTTTAGATCATTGTTGTTGGAAGGGTGAGCTTGTTCAAACGAAGCATTGTTTAGATCATTGTTGTTGGAATGGTGCTTGTCTTCAATGAAGTATTGTTTAGATCATTGTCATTGGAAGGGTGAGTGTGTTCAAATGAAGTTTTGTTTAGATCATTGTTGTTGGAAGGATGAGTGAGTTCAAATGAAGTATTGTTTAGATCATTGTCATTGGAAGGGTGAGTGTGTTCAAATGAAGTTTTGTTTAGATCATTGTTGTTGGAAGTGTGAGTGTGTTCAAATGAAGCATTGTTTAAATCATTATCGTTGGAAGGGTGAGTGGGTTCAAATGAAATATTGTTTAGATCAATGTCGTCTAAAGGGTGTGCGTGTTCAAATGAAGTATTGTTTAGATCATTGTTGTTGGAAGGGCGAGCGTGTTCAAATGAGGTATTATTTAGATCAATGTTGATGGAAGGGTGAGCGTGTTCAAACGAAGTATGGTTTAGATCATTGTTGTTGGAAGGGTGAGTGTGTTCAAATGAAGTATTGTTTAGATCATTGTTGTTGGAAGGGTGGGCGTGTTCAAACGAAGTATTGTTTTGATCATTGTTGTTGGAATGGTGACTGTGCTCAAATTAAGTATTGTTTAGATCTTTGTAGTTGGAAGGGTGAGTGTGTTGAAATGAAGTATTCTTTAGATCAGCATTGTTGGAAGGGTGAGTGTTCAGATGAAGTATTGTTTAGATCATTGTTGTTGGAAGGGAAACCGTGTTCAAATGAAGTATTGTTTAGATCATTGCTGTTGGAAGGGTTAGCGTGTTCATACGAAGTATTGTTTGTAATATTGTTGTTGGAAGGGTGAGTCTGTTCAAATGAAATATTGTTTAGGTCACTGTTGTTGGAAGGGTGAGTGTGTTCAAATGAAGCATTGTTTAGATCATTGTTGTTGGAAGGGCGAGCTTGTTCAAACGAAGCATTGTTTAGATCATTGTTGTTGGAATGGTGCTTGTGTTCAAACGAAGTATTGTTTAGATCAATGTTGTTGGAAGGGTGAGCGTGTTCAAACGAAGTATTGTTTAGATCATTGTTGTTGGAATGGTGAGTGTGCTCAAATGAAGTATTGTTTAGATCATTGTCGTTGGAAGGGTGAGTGTGTTCAAATGAAGTATTGTTTAGATCATTGTCGTTGGATGCGGGAGTCTGTTCAAATGAGGTATTGTTTAGGTCATTGTCGTTGGAAGAGTGAGCGTGTTCAAGCGAAGTATTGTTTAGATCATTGGTGTTGGAAGGGTGAGCGTGTTCAAATGAAGTATTGTTTAGATCATTGTTGTTGGAAGGGTGAGCGTGTTCAAGCGAAGTATTGTTGAGAACATTGTTATTGGAATGGTGATTGTGTTCAAACGAAGTATTGTTTAGATCATTGTTGTTGGAAGGGTGAGTGTGTTCAAATGAAGTATTGTTTAGATCATTGTTGTTGGAAGGGTGAGCGTGTTCATACGAAATATTGTTTAGATCATTGTTGTTGGAATGGTGCTTGTGTTCAAACGAAGTATTGTTTAGATCATTGTTGTTGGAAGGGTGAGCGTGTTCAAACGAAGTATGGTTAGATCATGTTGTTGGAATGGTGAGTGTGCTCAAATGAAGTATTGTTTAGATCATTGTCGTTGGAAGGGTGAGTGTGTTCAAATGAAGTATTGTTTAGATCATTGTCGTTGGATGCGGGAGTCTGTTCAAATGAGGTATTGTTTAGGTCATTGTCGTTGGAAGGGTGAGTGTGTTCAAGCGAAGTATTGTTTAGATCATTGGTGTTGGAAGGGTGAGCGTGTTCAAATGAAATATTTTTTAGATCATTGTTGTTGGAAGGGTGAGCGTGTTCAAATGAAGTATTGTTTAGATCATTGGTGTTGGAAGGGTGAGCGTGTTCAAATGAAGTATTGTTTAGATCATTGTTGTTGGAAGGGTGAGCGTGTTCAAGCGAAGTATTGTTGAGAACATTGTTATTGGAATGGTGATTGTGTTCCAACGAAGTATTGTTTAGATCATTGTTGTTGGAAGGGTGAGTGTGTTCAAATGAAGTGTTGTTTAGATCATTGTTGTTGGAAGGGTGAGCGTGTTCATACGAAATATTGTTTAGATCATTGTTGTTGGAAGGGTGAGCGAGTTCAAATGAAGTATTCTTTAGATCATTGTTGTTGGAAGGGTGAGCGTGTTCAAGTGAAGTATTGTTTTGATCATTGTTGTTGGAAGGGTGAGCGTGTTGAAACGAAGTATTGTTTAGATCATTGTTGTTGAAAGTGTGAGTGTGTTCAAACGAAGTATTGTTTAGATCATTGTCGTTGGAATGGTGAGCGTGTTCAAATGAGGTATTGTTTACATCATTATCGTTGGAAGGGTGAGCGTATTCAAATGAAATATTGTTTAGAACATTGTTGTTGGAAGGGTGAGTTTGTTCAAATGAAGTATTGTTTAGATCATTGTTGTTGGAAGGATGAGTGTGTTCAAATGAAGTTGGAAGGGTGAGTGTGTTCAAACGAAGTATTGTTTAGATCATTGTTGTTGGAAGGGTGAGCTTGAAAGACAAGGAGTAGGTTACCTGTATGACTTGGGCCATTTTACTTTAAATTTGCTGATCTTGATGTTACAAATATATTTTTTTATTCAAAATATAAACATTCATTTTAAGTTGTTTATACTTCTATGATGTATTAGAATTAAAAGAAAAAAATGATTGAATAAATATTTTTATTGATACTTCATACATTTTGAAATAGATATTTTCATGTCTTAATTAAGTTATACATTCTGATAATTTTACCACTAATTGATTCGCACAGCCAACACCTATACGCGAAATATCAGCTGGTAAATGGTACACATAATACTGTCTCTGAAACTCTGGAACATTCTGGTCACTTAGCAAAGCAATATAAAATTCTAATTCTTGCATTACAAACCATTTGAAAATTATGTAATGAAATAGGCAAAGGATATTAGTCACCACCCAGAATCATCGAATACAAAACTCTTGACTTGTTTATAACAGGGTCTAATGACACATTA
Source organism: Megalonaias nervosa (assembly GCA_016617855.1). NCBI lineage: Eukaryota > Metazoa > Mollusca > Bivalvia > Unionida > Unionidae > Megalonaias > Megalonaias nervosa. The sequence goes on from JAECUM010012111.1 coordinate 54,487, forward strand.
ACCAGCTTGCTATTGGGCTCTGGGTTTAATGTATCTAGCCCATGAATATTCGAGGCAGCCAGCACAAACTTGCGGAAACGGTATGGAATATCTCAAGAGATCATACATTTTGAATCGCTTTCTTTAATAGGAATAAAATCTGAAATAGTACATGTACTTTTTATTGTGTATAGATCTTGATCAAATTCACTGTTCATGTCTGCCCGTTTTATAATTGCACATTTGAGTTATTTTAATTGCAACTTGGTAATCCTTTTAATGTTTATCTGAGGATCTACTGAAATAATTACTGTCTTTAAAACATCTGTTTTAAGAGCTTTACCATCTTTTAACATACTCGCTCATCATACTGCATGACCGTTTCACTACATGGCTTTTATAGTCTCATCAAGCGCTCCAATAACAGGCATTAGCATTCACAAAAAATTCATTTTGCTTTAGTTTAGAACCTACCAATAGACTAGATCTTTGTTTTCAATGCTATGCAAAAAAATTTGATCTTGTCAAACAATGTGACAGTACTAATGTTTGATCAGTTATCACACTCTCTACGCTGTAATGATATAGAGAAAACAGCAAGAGCTTAGGTCCATGGGAACAGTTAATAAAAATATTTACTTAAAAGGATAATTTAGTAAATAGACCACTTTTATATTTTTACATAGGCCAATTTCGACAGTGATAAGCGATGAACAATATGGAATGTACTTTGTACACATAAACTTTCATTAGTACTTTACGTGCCATAAGTTGATAAATTTTAGTCCCAACTGTGACCATTTTAGTCCCAACTTAGAACTCTGTAAAATATACTAGCAAGACTCTTCACTGTTTCGAGCCAAAATACCACCACTCTGCTATTCCAGGTTTCAGTGTTACTAGACATATAATCTATACCTGAATGAACGGTGATACAAGTTATCTTTATATTTTGAGACTTATTGAAATATTATGACTGTCAATGTTGCAGTATGTTTTGCAAAAGGGGTGAGCCCAATAACAGCGGCGTGGTGGCAAGTGGAAAGCAGGTAGGACCACTTGCAATTTTTGGCGCTCCTACAAACACGCACACATGTTGACAAATGAAATTTTGACGCCTTGTAGTGACAAAGGCAATGCTGGAGCACACCTGCCACCACACCCCTATACCATGCGCCTGGGTCACGACTCGGCAACTGCTGAGATCCGCGCCCAATAATCGTATATATATATATATATATATATATATATATATATATATATATATATATATATATATATATATATATTTAATACAAATAATATTATCATACAGGTTAGAGAATTTTTAATTCGTACTCTACGGAGATTCGAACCCAGGTCCGCGGGTAAACGGCACCCATCGCCTTGCCTGCACGCACCAGCCCATATTCCGTCACGACTAAGCACGCATCACCAAAAAATGATGGTGCTGAATCGGTGTTATATGCACTCGTGTGTAGCAGACACACTCGCGTGACGACCTGATAAGTAATTCTCATCTATCTACACAGTCGTTCGGGATTCCTATGAAAGAAATCAAGGTATACAGGCTTAATTATATAGAATTATAAATATACACCAGACAGAACGGAAAGTGCTATCCCTGGATTCTATAGAAGAATGCTTGACAATAGTAGGCAGAATTAATAATTAATACAAATAATACTATCATACAGGTTAGAGAATTTTTAATTCGTTAATTCGTACTCTACGGAGATTCGAAGCCAGGTCCGCGAGACCTGTATGATAAATATATATATATATATATATATATATATATATATATATATATATATATATATATATATATATATATATATATATATATATATATATAACTCAATATGCAAGATCTAATTCTGTCAAGAGGCCATATATGTAGTTTTTCTTAGCTGACCATTGAACAAATTTTGAAAGTGGGCTGATCGTTATTTATGAAACGTGCAAGAAAAGATTTTTACCCGTAGAGAGCGGGACTATTTGGTAACCCCTTTTGACTCCCCACCTGTTCCTCATGTTTTCATTGACCACGACGAACAGCTTCTGGTTATCGTAGTTCAGCCGAAATCCCGCCTCTCTCCTCATAGTCTCGTATTCCACATACCTGGTTTGATTGTAGATAAAATATGGAGGGACCTGTGTGATATTTGACTGGGTCCTTAAAGCGTCCAATATGTCACCGGCCTTCCAGTGAACCACTTCAAATGAATTATTGGAGTCAATGACATCCATGTCCACCTTAAATCCAAACATATGATCGTGAATGGGTCCTGTCTGATAATCAGAGACACGGTAACCAAACGCATCTCTTGTTTTGTCTCCACTGGCATGGGGGTTATGCTCATCCCAAAAACTAGCCTGAATGTAGCCAGATGCTTTTGCACTAGTGTATAATTTTCCATCTATGTAAAACTTAAATTCAAATATGTAATCATAGTTGCCAATGACAGCAGGCACGCACACAACGAGATGTCTGTTTCTCATTCCGCCAGCAAAGTTTGTGCTAAAATGGCGCCAGAGAGCTTCCTGTCCATCCGCCTCAAATACACAGATGGATTTCATTTCAAACGGTTTTTGGGAAAATGAATGCCAGTATGAAGTATTGAGTACAGCTGCATAACTAGGACAGTCAATGTCACGTAAAATTGTAGCATCGTCTCCCATTATACCATATGTAGCGTCCATATAGATAATCCCATTCTGCGCTGATGCGTCCGTCGCATATTCTAAAGCAATATCGTTCACTGCAAGCTCGTATGCAATTCGGTTGCCCTTAAACCTGATGTCGAAAAGGGCCGGACCCTTAAGCTGACCTCCACTAATATGGAAGCTCCAATCCATCCATTTGACTTTGGTACCGCTAATGCTGAATCTTGGCCCCTGAGGCATGTAGGTCCTGGCCCCTGGTAGGTCAGCATATTCTCTAAGGGGCAAAGAATGATCTCTTTCAGAGAATGGCCTTTTCCGTAACGTACTGCGATATCCCGCTGGAAGTCTGACTTTCCGGATGGTGCTGCCGTTGTACTCGGCCACGAGATCAGACACAGTACGGTACGGACCCTGGTTTATGTAATAATATGAGTGAGTGTACCAGTCTGATGTATTAGTGCCCGGATTATGGACTGTGCCGCTCAGAGGAAGGAGATTGATTATATCTGCATCTTGAATCGTTCGAAACCCTTTGAAGCCAAGAACAAATCTGGAAAACAGATTAGATATTTCGAATATATAAGAAGCTTAAAAAATATGTGCCTGTGTTGTACATACCTGTCATGTGGTATATATTTTTAGCTGGAGGCTTTATAGAAGTTCCTTTAGCATGGCAGAGAATTTAACATTGAATATTGCAAATCTTATGTTGAGTCGATCTATCTGACTTTTCGTGACATTACTGACAAACATCCCACTTGACACTTTGGAGAATTGTCGCAGTGTGACAAATGAACATTCTTAACTATGGCGTTGGAATCTATACACCTTTGAATGGTATGTATCTTGACTTGTTCTCGATTATTGTTTATATCTGGTACATAAAGAGAAGTAAATTTTGATTGATGCTTGATGTAGAAATACATCAAGGAGAAAATCCGTTTCTTATGTATTGAATTTTAGTCTTTATTTTTAAACTGTACTTTTAGCTCATTATAGGCTATATCATGTGGAGGTAACTTGCACATAGGTGTCTTTCCAAGAAAACACAGAGGTGCCGACCCGTAATGGCCTGGGTGGGTATCGAATCCCCTACACTTGGATTACAAGTCCAACGCTTTACCAACTGAGCTACCATGGCTCCCGTGGTTTAGAGTGACTTTGGAATTGTGTTCGCATTTATTGGAATGATTCAGACTCATGTAGCAAGACAGTTACAACTTGAGGCAATTTAAATGTAATGTTATTAATATACCGTATTTATGCTTCTTTTGAAACCCCGCAGCACTCATACCACTAAACCCTCCAACCCTTTAACAATAGTAACAGTCTTTTGTTTAGCGCGTTTCGTGGATCAGCCATCTAGTTTCCTGACCTGTCTCTTGTTTTTCTTGAGACAAGGATCCATTCAAGCTGTGCAGATCTCCGAACGGCCCTTTGAATTTACCGTAACACGTGAGAAATCCTGGTACGTGTCCAACAATGGTTAATATGTATTACGGAAAAATCTGCATGCAATAATTAGTTTTATGAATATGTGATATCACACCTGGGCACCAACATACTGATATGAGTTTGTGGGTTGATTTGCCGCAATAAACTCAACACTAAATATGCCAACCAGTACAGCTCATAGTGACATTCTGTCTAGTCCCATGAAATGCTACCAAACAGTACAGATCATACTGATATTCTGTCCAGTCCCATAAAATGCTACAAATCAATACAGTTTATACTGACATTCTGTCCAGTCCCATGAAATGCTACCAATCGAGTCCAACCTCAGGACCGACGAACCCAGAGTGCACACGAAAAGAAAAATAATAAATTCTGCACTTAAAACACACCAATGGGAATTTAGTCTCAAGAACGAAATTTAGCCTCGTCCTTCCCTATTATTACCTCCCTTTTTGGTAATGGATTTCGTCCACATGGTAGGTAGTTTATTATATGGGGGCGTTGCTATGAGCTACGCAAAAACGCTAAAGGACGCATACTGATCTCGTACTTAAGTCATCCCTTTTGCAAAAGCTTCAACGGCAATAGAAGTCTTCGTTTGTAATTGATCAAATTCGACGAGATGGTTCACCATCGTAATAAATTAATGCAGAAATATTTTTACAGCACAGTCGTCCTCAGCAGCAGAGAGGGTGAACCCTACAACTTTGTAGAGACCTTATTTTTGAAAATTAAGGGTTCCCTGAAAAAAAAACATTTTTGTCTTAATAATGAAAACTTCTTTAATTGACCAGATTTTTTCACAATCTGGTCACGTGCGTATGTCATTCACCCTCTCTGCTGCTATAAATTAAACAGCCATTATAGATATTATCAATAATGAGTATTGGAGAACCACACTCAGCTAAATTAGCTCGAGAGCGACTAAAAGCAATTAAAAAATATCTACCTGTTCGTGATTCTGTTAAGCAACAACTACAATCGCGTCAGGAGTCTCAGGTGGAATTTACAGAGGGTACAGAAAAATTATTTAAACCGATTGTCGAACCAACAAAGAAAATTGTTACAGCAACTGAGGCAACACAACGAGCTCTTGAAACATTACCTGCTGATATTGCTGGTCGTATTCAAGCTGCTCAACCACCACCACAAGCAGCTCAACCACCAAGAACCAGAACTAAGATAATAGATAAATTTACATCTGAAGGTATTGCTGCTATCAGGGATCCAATCCAATTATTTGATATTGCCGCGTATGGATATTATAAAAGAAAAAAATATGTAAAACCAGAATATATTAAATCATTAAGCTCTGCCAATTGGATCAGAGATGTATATCGTGTCGCTACTGGTATTCCAGAAATCAGATCTAATGAAGATATTATGAATTTTAACAGATTTGATGAGGATATACATAGATATATAGAAGAGGTTGAACAAGGTAAACGATCACCACCACAATCTGAATCATCACAACCACCACAATTTGAATTACCACCACCACAATTTGAATCATCACCAAAGACACCATCATCACCACAAGGAGTACAACGACTAAAACAAAAGATACAACAACTAGAACAACGAAAACAAGAACAACAAGAAAGAATAAAACGATTACGAGAACAACGAAAAGCACCAAAAACATTTGAACAATCACTTCGTGTTTATCCAGAACCACAAAAAACACCACCGAAACCAAGTAAAAAGAAATCACCGGAACAAGTTGAAGAGGAAGAAGAAAAAGAATTTCAAGACGCTCCAGGCGCGACTGGAAGTGGTTTAGGAAGTGGTCTTATTACTTGCCCCAATAACGTTCTTGCTGATGTCGATCGATTAGAAATTCTCATCGGAGGACAAAGAGCTGGTAATAATTCCCCAGAAATCATTAATGAAGTAGCTGATATTTGCAAACGATTATTTAGTGGCGGCATCATGGATATTAATGCATATCGGTCTCTTATTAATGAAATCAGTGACGATGTCACTTATGATTATTATAGTGACTAAGTATGTAATTAGTGATAAAATCACTTAATAATAAAATGATCATACACAATACTCGTGGACCTACCATGGTCAGGGTAATAAACTCTCGATTACCTGTATACAAAACGACCTACGGAGATGGATTAGGTGATGTTGTTCAGGGTCTGTTTAGAAGGATAGCCCCAAAAGCAATACCGATTGGAAAGCAACTGGGAATGAAAGCTATTGATGTTGTTCGTGAAAAAGGTATAGGCGCTGTTGGTAATCTCGCTAGCAAAGCGTTTTCAGCAATTAAAGATAGATTATCACGATTAATACGCAGACCGGCCCGACCTGTGAAATTACCTAGCACTGAAGTGATGCCCGCAAGCGTAAGTAAAATAATAAATCAAGCCGCTAATCAAAAACTAGCGGAGTTAGCTGATATCCCGATGTCGGAAAAGGAAAAAAATATAACCGCTAGTCTGATAGCGGGAAGTGGTCTTCGAGTTAGACGAAGACGATAATAATAAAGATGTTTAAGCGCGTATCTGACCCTGCGTTTGACATGGATGCACCAGTTCTCAAAGATGAGTCTGTGCGCGATTATCAGTATTATTCTTACGACGCACGAATTCCAGATCAGCGTGGACGAATCGAATTACAGGTTCAAGATACAAGTAGATATTTCTTACCCGCTGAAGCATTTATTGAAGTAGAAGGTAGACTCTTACAAGCAGATAATAACGCATACGGAATTGGTGATCGAGTTGGTTTTGTTAACAACGGTGTCATGGCTTTATTTAACAGTGCCATATATATCATTGACGGAAAGAATATTGAATCATGCCTGGAAAACGTGGACGTTGCCACGACAATACTTGGTCTTGCAAGATATAGCGATGATTACTCAAGGTCAGCTGGTCCATCAATGATGTTTGCAAAGGATACAGTTGATCATCCAGAAAATAGAAACGTAACACTAAATGCAGCTGGAACTGAAGTTGCATCAATGAATGAAAACTTCAACTTGGGATTCGCATCACGTCGAACAATGTTAAACGGTGATGAAGAATTTTCATGTGTGATTCCACTGTCACATATTTTTGGATTCTGCAGAAATGTTAGGAAGGCTATATTTGGCGCCAAACATACAGTGGTACTTGTTAGAAAAGCCACCGACAATGATGCAATATGGCGTGATGCTGCAGTTGCTGCAGGTAAAGTAATACTGACAAAACTTTCGTTGTGGATGCCAACAATGACCCCATCGATTACCGAAGAACAACGATTACTTTCTTTCATGGACAGCGGTGGTAAATCAATGTTGTCATGGTTGACTATGACCACAGATAGTACTCAAGGTGCTGTTGCTGGTTTAGTTACATGGCAGATAGCATCACAGCAGGGAGTGTCAGCACCACGGCATATATTTATCGCGTTTCAAGAAAATGCCAGAATAGACTCACAATTACGAAATCCAATGGTGTTTGATACGCTTGGAGTTAGTGAAGTTTCTTTGAGGATAAATGGACACCAAGAACCTTCCGAAGAAGTGTTGCTAAATTTTGAAAATAATCATGTTGCACGTGCATATCATCGTCTGATGACGTTCATGGGGCGTGATCAGAATGTTGATTCTGGGTTACAGATATCTCAGCGTGATTTTACAACACTGTATCCAATTTATTACTTTTCACTAGAACATTTAGATTTATTCAGACAATCTGTCGTTGATATACACTTTCGAGCTCGTGTAGCTCGACTGCCCGCTGGTGGTTACAGAGTAATTGCTGTTATACTCAGCGATAAATCGATGTTACTCGAAGGTGTTGGTGGACGAATGAGAGTTATTGATGCTCCAGTAGAAAATATGTAATTAGATCATTCATAATAATTATAATGTCATATCATCACGTTAGTGTGAGTCTGACTCCTGGTCAGATTAAAAGGATACAATCAGCATCAAAAAATAATTGTGGAATAAAAATATCGCTAAAGCGAGAACAAATGACCGGTGCAAATAAACTATCGTTGACCGAGCGTCAGTTTAAAAACTTCAACGACGCTAAAAAATCAAATAAAGGCGTCAAACTTAATCTTTCTGCGGGCGCCATCAAAGACATTGCTAAACGGGTGGTATATTTCCACTTCTTGCAGCAATACCAGCATTAATAGCAGCTGCAGCACCAGCTGTTGCAAAAGCAGCTGCGTTAGGCGCTGTTGGAACAGCTGCTGGAATGGCGTTAAAGAAAGCAACCGGAAAAGGAATTAAAAAAAGGGAAGAGGTCTAAGATTACCAGGGACTCCACACTGGTACGGAAAAGGCCTAAGATTACCAGGGACAGTTTACTAATAACACCCATGTCCAATTTTGATTTACTTAATGCTGCAAAGCAATTAAAAATAAAAAATTTCAGAGGTGTTTTTATGCGCGATCAATTACCTACCGTTGCAATGCAACATGAAACCGGTATTATTAATCTCGATAAAATTCTGGCCCAGGCACGCACTGGGTCGCATATGCAATTGATCCACGTGGAATTATTTATTTCGATTCGTATGGATTAGCACCACCAAAAGAATTTCTTCATTACGTTAGCAATAATACTGCTCCAATCTGGTATTCAACGCTACCGACACAAAAATAACTGATCCTCCAATATGCGGCCGTGAAACCCTCGCTATGCTTGATGCTGTATCAAAATCAACAGCACCACCTCATAAAGTCGTGCACGCGTTCACTACGTTACGTCATAGTACTTAAACTGATATCAGTAAATATAATGGTAGATATTTATGGAAGATCCTCAGGTAGAGCTCAGAAGGTCGATTTATCTAAATATGCAACCATTGATCAGCTCAGAAATGAAATCGATGATTTATTAAATATAACGAGTGTGGATCAAAATGAAGTCGTCGTTTTTCAGGACAAACAAGGACGATTAAAACGAGTAACATACAACTACTAGATGTTCTTGTACGAATTCCCAACGCGGTTGTTAATAATGTCGTTACTTTCACTGATCATGGTAAAATACAGGATTCCGGTAAGTCGGTTAACGATTATGTTAAGAAAACTGGTGATGTATTTACCGGTGATATTATTATGTCAGGAAGACAAATTACGTATCTTGGAGATCCAATCGCAGATACAGACGCAGCAACAAAAAAATACGTCGATGATCAAGAATCCAAATACGTGTCAGTGCGCAGTGGTATAATGCGTGCATTTCTCAACATGAATAGTAATGGTATTAATAATCTCAGAACACCAGAAACAGATTTCGACGCTGCAACGAAGAAATACGTCGACGATAAAGAAATTCCAATAACTACTTCATTAACGACTATCAATGATGGAATTGCTTCATTTAGAACTGAATATTTTAATCACGTACAAACATTTCTAAATTTTCGTAGAAATATAAACAGATCTATTAACGAATTTTTTGGAACTCCACCAACTGTTATTATTAATCTCGCTGACATTAACGCAAGACTCAACGATATCATTAGTGGTATTCCTAATATTATTCAAAAACTAATCTCGTTAAAATTCCTCACAAGCAGATCATTAATATCGTGTACACAGTCGCATCAGGAAAGGCAACATGGTCGCAGGAAAATAACACTTTTAAACACACTGCAGAGGTTACTGGTGTATACAGATCATCTGTATTTAGTAGTGCAAAATTCAGTATATTTACCACATTTCCATGGCGTCATTCAACCGATGATTTTTCTGGAATTGTGTCTATAGTGTTAAATAAAGATACTGAAGAAACGTTTATGCTAATAGCGAATGATAAAAATTAACCGCAGCGACTTATTGGTGGTGTATTGAGTTTGTAGCTGAAACTCCCGAATTAGTTACTTAAATAAGTATAATGAATCAAGAATCATTTATCGACGTTCAACGTCACAGATACGCTCAAGTATGTGAGTGTCAAACCAAACTAAAAAATATCATCGACGATTACACGATAAAGGTAAAAAAATATCGTCGTCGTATGGTCGTTATTGATATAATGGTATATTCGGTTTCTGCTGTTATTGCTGGAACTGGATTATTATTATCAACAATAACGATGACAGCGCCTGTAACAATTATAGTTTCAACGGCAACAACATGCGCAGGTATTTTCAGTATTATCTCTAAAAAAATATCTACGTGTACGAATGATAAACTAAACGAGTATATAATGAAATTACACACAGCAACAGCCGCATACACTAAATTATGCTCGTATATTTCAGCGTATCTCAGTGATGGTAAAATATCCGATGAGGAGTTCGTAACGATAATGAAAACCTACGATGAAGCGTTCATAGTGGAACGCGATGCGTTCTCTAGTGACGGAAAGATGGAGAATTAAATAATAACGATAATAATAATGTCAGAGTCGCGCGAACTATTACAGCAGATCGTAGCTAATACAACGCCGTCAAAAACTACTATGATATCATTAAGTTCAACCAATCCTGAATTTAGCGTTAATTTTCCGACTGCAATTCCAGCAAAGGAAATAGCATTAGCGCAATTACGAGTTTATCATAGCTGGCCTAATATTAGATCAAAACCGTTTGGTGGACAACAACCAAATAATTCACTGGTATTCGCGAATAAAAATAAACCGGATGGAACACCTGACTGGCAGGTTGTTGGAATTTCAACGGGTAGTTATCAAATAGAACAGATTAATGATGAATTCCAACGCAGAATTAAATCTATCACGGGGAAAGAATCTAAAATAGCGATTACTGTTCACGAACCAACACTATCTGCGGTTATTGAAATAAATTCCCCTGATTACCTCGTAGACATTTATCAAAGTTCGATTAGATCCGTTTTAGGATGGCCTGATGTCGCACCTGTTTATAATGGAGTTTCAGAACCAAAAATAGAAGAATTTAAAACGAGTGAAGAAAAATTCATTAAAAAACCAAAATATCGAGGAGAATATCCATGGTATCGTATAGTATTTGAATTTTATCCAAACGACGATATATACTACTTTACCGATTTTTACGGTAAAAAGATCCCCAAGGTAGTTACATCAGTATTTAATGTTATCGTTACGCCAGAGGGGAGGTATCGAGATACTGTTGATGTAGGATTTATTAAACTGATTTTAGATACTCTTAAACCTGAATACGATAAAACGTTTAATGATTTAAGAAATTTACTTATTTCATTATCACAACATTATGATCATAATGTCAAGCAGCAAATAATCGAGCCAATAAAACATTTAAATGGTATCTTATTCGATTTATACATCGCCAATCGAAGTATTATAGACGTTGCGACTAAACTCGGTACTTCTTACACAAGTCCAGAATCTAGGCAAGTATTTCTTGATCATTATAAAATAACAGAAAAAGATTCACAAACATTTGTTATACCAGATTTAAATAACGCTGAAATGAAGAAATCATTAAATGATCTTATTGAAGAATATTATCCGGGAATAATTGAATCGTGGAGAAAAATAGCCCCACCACCGGTTATATTAAAACACAATAACAACCCCTTTGGTGCCGGTAGACATATATCACCGGGCATTGTAAACATAACAACAACAATTGCAGTCAATCTGGGATGTGATGTTATTGAAGGTAGCTATCAGGTAGATCTTTCTAAATCTAGCCAAGCTCAGCAAGGGTACATATTATTCAGTTTTAGCCCGATTGTTCCACCAGGCTGGCTAATTGTGGCAGAACCAATTAATCCCGTTTACCTGCGAGTTCATAATCCATTTCTGACAAGAATAAATTTCAAACTCACTGATCAGGCAGGAAACATTCTGGACACGAGAAACGAATCTCTTAATATAAACCTATATGTACGCTCATAGAGCGTTTTTATCCGGATGTTTATTCTTTTGTTTACATAAAATCCGTGAACTGTGGCTGCATATTGATTATTCCATAACGTGCGTAAAGTTATTTTAAGACCGCTATATATTATAACTAAATCAATATCCGCTGTTACGACCCACGCATAGACTCAGTGTTGTACAGAATTATATATATTTTGGAAAACTAGAAATATAAAATCTCATTTTAGACAGAAAATGTGGTTTTTGTTAAGAATATTGTAGTTTTTAGGAATAACGATATGACTGACACATTGGTAAACACATGTTAACTTTTTCAATATGTATTTATAACAAGGTCCGATAGCTCAGTTGATAGCGTGTAGAAACTCTCATCCGGAGGGTCATGGTTCGAAACCCAAGAAGGATAAATTATCTGCGGGGGCGATTTTATGCCAAAATTTATAATTTATTGGGGGCTCCAGCCACCCCCGTCTTCAGAGTACACCAATCCACTACGTCAACACGTGGTGGATTCACTTTTGTGAATAACCCATTGGTTGATCGTTATGGGTTGGTGTGCTACGTGAAGACGGCATTTCATCATTATCATCTCATCATCATATCATCTCATCAAAATATACAGCGGGGGGTGATATGAGGTCGTGACCTTGTGACTTCATTAAAGGGGTACCCCACACAGGGGCCATTCCAAAAGACACAATCGCAAACTAAAAATAAACCTAATGAGGTTCGGTCACAAAGACCAACAGCCTTTGAGTTCTTAGAGTTTCGGTTGCGGATATCTAGGAATTCTTGTAAGGCAACAATAAACAGAATCTGATTGGTCATAAAATAAGACCTACACGTACAGACAACCCTCTGAGCCTCTAAAGTTTCGGTTACGGATATTTAGGGGTCTCTTTGGGGGTAAATGTCTAAACAAAGATTCGGAACCTCATTAGGTTTATCTGATACAACTATGGAATGGTAGACCGAATGTAACCCCGCGCTGTATATTTTTGTTTATTTTTATATTAAATATATAAATATATATATAATGAACCAAGAAAACATCAATGATATTATTTCTGCTATTAAAAAACTAAAACATAACGGAATAAAAATATCTGATAATCTCGACCCTCAGAAAATCATGTGCGATTTTGAATTACTGCAACAGAGAAAATTCGATAATAAATATACATTATCTTCAAACTACAGATTCATAAAATTAATTTATCAATCCATGCTTGAATCACTAGCCATGGTAAACGACAATCAGATAAAGCTATTTGCACCTCTTGCACGTTCTATCGAAAATATTAAATCCGAACTGTCTCACGAGTACGAAAGAAAAAAGATTGTGGATAATCGTGTAATGCAATTAAGAAAGATTATGTTATCTGATTCTGTCAATGCTGAGAGCGATGAAGATGAACCCATGACAGAGTCAGTGACTGTAATTATGGCTAAACAAAACCTTTGGGAAAATTAACATTCTGCTTAGTATAATGCAACCTACACATATTGACAAGTATATTGTATCCCAATCATTATGTTTCAGTAGGTATCAAGTACAATATTACCCGTTGTGCAAAGTTTTTCGTTGAGTTTGCTAGTTTTCGTTGGGTGAAAACCCCAGGGGGGTTAACGGGAATTAACATTACATTTTTGATTTATCGATCAAAAATCAATTTTTTCTGGTTTTTTCCAGTTCTTTTGTTTGTATTATATAGATTTCTACTAGCGAATTACGACAAAAATATATAAAAAATCAGTTTTTCATCGATAAATAAAAAATGTAATGCTAATTCCCGTTAACCTTCCTGGGGTTTTCACCCTCAGAATTTGTCAAAATCTGACTGATTTTCACTGATTTTTGGTCATTTTTCATGCAAAAAACGAGATTTTCAAACAAAAAACGCGGTTTTCATGACAAAATTAACGAAACAAAAAAACAACTAAATATTTATAAAAATTATTTTTATTTTGCAGTACTTGAGATCCAAATTCACTGAAATGTTTTTACAATAAAAAGTATGGACAATCAGGACAGCTTTTGACATTAACTCGTATAAGCAGACAACTACGATATTTATCATTATGCTTGACGGAGCGCTTAATCATTTGGTAACATTAAAAATACGGTAGACTAAACGTATTGAAAATTTATTTTTTGCAAAAATCTTTTGGAAAAGGCAGATTTCCGTATATTATCTGCAACGCGTTTTACTGAAGGTGGTATTATGTCAAAATATTTGGCAGCAGAATTAATTGACTTGAACACAATTTCTTCACCATCTGCATTTACAGATTTAACAGATCTTGCAAATCGTGCGCCGCCAGTATTTCCAAGCTTACAATTTTCACTTTGCGTGATAATACGTAAATTTCCAAGTGAATTGTCAAGCTTATTGCCGTTGATGTGGTCAACCACATATCCATCTTTGATTATTCCAAAAAAACATTCGAATATGAATCTACTCGATAAATAATTTTTATTTCCTTTGGTATTGAATCTAAAATAACCAGTATTATTAAGACTACCTACTGGTTTTTTCAATCTGCAGTTTCTAATCACACCTTCTCGAGATGCTTCATAATTTTTTATTATAGGATGTGACACAAACTCATTTTGTTCCATTTATATATAATACTATTTGTTTAAATCATTATTTTTTTTTTGAAAATCTAGCTAAATAATCTTCTTCGGTTTTTATAGGAGAGTCAGCGTTATTTCTTTTGTCATAATATCGTTTTAGTTCTCTGTATTTTTTACCACCGCATTGCGCGCACAGTTGAGTTCTTCCTCGCACTCCAGCACTACACACGATACACGGTTTTGGTCCTAGACTTCCATTTCTAACACATTGCATATGATAACTACAATATTCATTCACGCATGATTTATTACAAGTAGAAGTATATCCAATTTTGAGCCAAACACATTTGTTTTGTGTTTCAATCATATACAAAAGATTAATGTTCAATTAAATATATACTTGCCCTAATTATAATATGGAGGAATTATCCGTTATTGAACCTTCCCCTGCTAGATTTGACCTTGACAGACTATCAGAATATAAACTTAGTATTTCGATGCAGGATCTGGCATTAATGGTAATCGAACGTATTCGTGAAGCAAAAAAGGAATTTCGTGACGATGGTGCAGTTCATGCATGGTCCACATTCAGAGTTGGAAATGTTACTAATATGATGAATGACAAACGAGGAAAAGTAATTATTAATCACCTTGATAATCAAAAATATTTTATTTTAATAAAATTTATTGTAAATACAGAAGAAGATATTTGGATTATTCGTGATAAGCGTGATCCAGTCCGTGTGCAGCCCGGGGGTAATATTGTTCTTTTAAGTAATAAATCTAAGCCCGGAATACTTACTGGCATTGATAAACCCTATTATATACAGAGTTATCCAGCGACTGCAGTTGTCTATGGAATATTTCCGCTGAATGATAAACCTAATGTTACGGATCTGAAACCGATGCAAATATCAAGAATAAACTGCGTAGCTGAACGAGTTACAGAACATTTTACAAATGCGATACGTGGTAATGGTTTAACAGATTTAAGAAATAAAAAAATAAACACATGGGCAGAATCCGTTAAAGATACTGGTGCATCTATTAAGGATGTCGCTGAGCTAGAAAAGTTATTAAGATTTCCAATAACAGTAAAAACACTAACCGGAGAGATATTATACGAACCAAAATATAAAAAAAATGGAAACCCTATAACAATCGTTGATCATAATGCACATGCATGGACTAATGCTGTAACGATATTTCCACGAGATAGAAAAGTTAAGTTTTATAACGGTGATATATTTGATTTTATTAAAAATATCAAGTAAAAGCGACCCTGTGTCTGTTTGGTTATTTCAGAGTTCAGAATATAATCATTACGATCAGTTTGTACGGCCTAACGGTGATATTTATCGTACAGAATCTCTCCATGAAGAAATGGAACATCTTGCATTGAAATATACCTCTGATGATGTCATAGTTGGACAATTACTGAATAATTGCTTTACCGTACCATCGGTTGCTGCCCATTTCGCTCAGGAGAAAAATTCATGGAAAACGACACGATCGGAATTCCTTGAAGATGTCAAGAAAAGCTGTATAGAATATGGTCACGGTGGGTTATGGAACACCAAATACAACCATAGTGATGTTATCTCAGTTGATATGGTAGCGTGTTATCCTGGGAGTTTTCTTGGATATGGAGTATGTTCTAAGTACTTTAAGAGATTCGGACATCCTACACATGACATGACCAGGGTTGCGATAAACGGACATTTACCAGATGTTGACTTAACCGGATTTGCTCATGTAGAATTATTCGAATTTGCAGAAAATCTCCATCCGATTACTTATGCTTGGTTTGGAAGACATTTTTCAGAGCGATGTTGGGTTCCGATAGTACTATTGCGGTATATGCTTGATGCTGGATTTTTAATATCGTTGAGAGTAACTGAAGCGATTATATCGTATAGTTCACAGAAGCAAGTTTGGTTACCAGAACCGAATAGATTTAATATCGATGATACCAGAAAAGAATTCCCTGATATTGATGAAGATCATATTATTAAAATAAATAAATGCAGAAACGAATACGATGAAAAATTTGCAAAGGATCTCGGTAGAAAGATAATCGGTAAATTTACTCAAGGTGGTTCATACGATTATAAACGAGCGTGTACAAGATTGATTATGGACGACGCTGAACTAGATTTTATAATCGCTGATACAACTGAGAAAAATACGTTTATAAACCGATGTAATGCTTATTTATCAGATGGAACAAAACTAGGTACCATTGTGAGCTGCCTTGATGGCGACTCACCACAATTTACTCATTTAAGATCTTCGATGTTAGCTTATGTTTCGATAAACCTACTATCGATGATAAATAAATTTCCTCATCACGCTGTCAGAGTCGCTACGGATTCATTTTATGTACATAAAAATATAAAGATTTATTAAAACTCGGTAATGGTGAATGGGGGACATGGAGAATAAAACAAGAAAATATATTTAGTTATTCTGAATCTGCCGATGTTGAAATTGTGGAGACATATTACAGAAATAATAATCAAACATCAAAGTCATCTGCACCATCTCTGTACGATCCAGTATCTAGACATAAAACCGTTTATCTTAATGGGTGTGGAGGTCAGGTAAAACAACTCGTGTAATTAATTTATTTATAAATAATAATTCGGATATAATTGTTTTGACACCGACGCACAAACTTGCTAGAGAAATAAAACAACGAGGAGTAAAATCGTGTACTTATCACAGTTTCTTTAGATGGTGCGGAGACACATGGACTCCATCGCGGATGGGTGAAAAATATGTACCTAAATATATTATATGGGACGAGATATGCACGGTGTCGTTGGAAACACTAAAAACATTTCTTGATTGGTTATTGACAAAGAATACTGCTGTAATAATGTGCGGCGATCATGGTCAACCACCACCTTTTGTTGGAGAGTCTCCACATGAATGGCTGAAGAATAACGTAGATTATTATGAAGAAATAAATGATGACCATAGAGCTATCGATGAACCGCTGAAGGAATTTAAAAAATTAATCAGACTTCAATCAGACAGAGTACAATGTGAGATAATGCGAGGAGCAATTCCAGAGACTTCTATGAATGAATTTTGGACTTCATGGAATCCCGCTGATTTAATAGTCGCGAGTAGAAAGATAGTTCGTGATGAACTACAGAATAAATTATTTTTGTTACATAAAGAAAAGTTTTCAGATATACCTGTACCTTTGTGTTATCGCCCCTCAGATACTCGACGACAGAATATTGAAGTTGAAATACCAGGTGGAGACATTGAAAATGTCCGGGTACAGAATCTTGTCTTGAATGACATTGTTTTAATCGATATTAATGTCGTTGAGAATGCGCTGAGTATGAATAAATCACCGTGGGTGTTAGGATACGCTATAACTATTCATTCGTCACAAGGATTAACTATCTCTGATACTAAAATCTGGATTGTAGATGATCGCATCGAATGGTCGAATTTAGTCTATCTCGCCGTATCTCGAGTCAGGAGAATATCTCAACTACATAGGGTTATTATGAATTTTATAGAAGATAATGATCAAACTGTTAATAATGACGTAATAAGAAAAAAACTATCTGGTTATAAGCAATGTGACAAAAAAAATAATCGTGATTTTGATATTGATGTTGAATTTATTATAAAACTAAAACAACTACAGAATAATCATTGCGCAAGTTGCAACTGTAATATGTTATGGCAGTGTTCGAATCCAAGACAATTTACTGTAGACAGAATTAATAGTGATCTCGGTCACACACGTGAAAACGTAATGCTGACTTGTCTTGATTGTAATCGACGTCGAGGCTCTGGACATTTACAAAATTGAGCTTGGTGGTAATTGCGTATCCTCAGGAATTACTTGTAATTGTTCACGTACAAATCCACGTTGAGGGGCAGTAGAATCTAGTCTGTATATTGGAGGTCTACCAGTGGATCTAACCACGCTAGAAATTTTATGTGTAGTCACGCTCCAGATAGGATCGGTTGCTCTTTTTTTACCGCCTTCAAGTTCGCCAGGTTCATATAAATATCTAACTGTAACATTACCTAATACTGGTTGAGAGAAAGATTCATGTCGTTGTCCGTAGCCATTGGGTATATATATTTTTTTGATCGCATTAGAAGGTTTCATGGAAGTTGCACGAGTAATTTCATTATTCAACGCAACTATCACACTCGGTAATCTTGCAACCCATTCACGAGATCTATCTTTGAAGTCAGTAGATATTTCCTTTGCGTATTGCTATCCGAATAACCGCTCGGCAAGTGTTCTATTAAATCGTTCAACGATTGCCTGATCACGATGAATTTCAGTATGTCCTCGTCTGATTTTAACATTATGTTTCTTCATCAACGATGATACTACTCCAAGAAATTCTTTACCGGGATCAACCTGTAGTAGTTTTGGCCATCGTAGACCACCACGTTGATAAATTCGTTCGAACGCAGATGCAACTTCGGATGCTGTTTTGGTTGATAACGGCTCCGCTTCTTCATATCTACTAGCAACGTCAACGATAGTCAATGCGTATTTGTAAGTGCGTGATTTTCGTCCACGTGTTTTAATGGTATCGTGTGGTAAAAACAGTATATCCGCTTGATGAATTTCATTAGGGACACTAACATCAAAATGCGCGTAATGAATTTTTTTAGGTGGACTTAGGAAGATTTGCCATATTGCCTGTCGTGCTAACCATGATGCAGCGACATCACGTGAACCTTTTGCTGCTTCGGCGAGTTTACCAATCGCTGCTTTACCTCTCCAAAATCCTCTCGGGGAATAATAAACAGATTCTATTATGATAGTTATATAATTAATTACCAGCCCCTAACACTAGTTTACCTTTCATAGCAGTTTTTACTAGAAAACTAGCTATTTTTTCTCTGAGAGATTTATTAGGTATAGAATTTAACGCGTGAATCAATTTCACATCCGCGAGATGTCGGTGTTGCAAATCCTTACTTTTATAAGCAACATCATGAACGTGACACGCTTGATCGATCTTATTTACTGGATACTCTCCTGGTCTTGGTTGATCTTGATCATCGAGTCTGATATCGAGACGAGTTCCAGGACCACAATAATTATATCCGGGTAAATGTTTCTCACCGGGATATTTAGCCCATGGAGTTCCTGGTAATTTTCCTAAGAAAGCGGCTATATCACCCCCACCTGTCTTTGTTCCTGACTTAGTCATGGAGACAAATTTATATTTCTTGGTACCACATTTCACACACTTGCCTGTAAATGCACGTCTTTTATTTCTTGTTGTTATTGTCGTTAATTCAGTAGTATCGGTAGGTGCTCTGCATCGAACACAATATAGACTCATATTATTTATTATATGGATATAATTGGCTTTTCTGCGACACGAAAACAAGAGCCAGTAAAGCACCATCCAGCGTTACCAAATTCTATCAGAATGATTATAATAGGCCCATCTGGAAGTGGAAAGACGCAATTACTGCTTAATCTGATAATGAGATGGTTGAAGTGGGATAAATTGTATTTGATAGCGCCATCTGTAGATGATCAGCGATGTTACGAAGTACTTAAAGATTTTAATGAAAACGCAAAATCGTTACATAAAGACAACGTCTCTGACAATGTCATAGACTTTATTACTGATATTGATGAAGCACCATCCGTAGATGATCTGGATGTATTTATTAATAATTTAGTAGTGTATGATGATGTTATGCTGGACAAACAATCCAATCCAGCTAGAATATTTTCACGAGGTAGACATAAAAATACAGACGTGATTTATGTTACCCAGAGATATACACAAATTCCAAAAGTAATCAGAGACAATTGTAACGTTTTAGTTGTGTTTAATGGCGTAGATAATCATACTCTACAGAATTTTTATTATACTTGGTGTTCAGGCGACATGGACATGAATAAATTTAAAAGTTCTTTTCAAAAGCACAACCTGCTCCTTTTGGTTTTGTAACGATAAATTTACATGATCCTAGGTCAAGATATCGCAACGGACTTGATACAATTTTTGGATAAAAATCATAGCAGCAGAGAGGGTGAATGACATACGCACGTGACCAGATTGTGAAAAAATCTGGTCAATTAAAGAAGTTTTCATTATTAAGACAAAAATGTTTTTTTTTCAGGGAACCCTTAATTTTCAAAAATAAGGTCTCTACAAAGTTGTAGGGTTCACCCTCTCTGCTGCTTCCTCCGTTAATATCTAACCACTTTTGTATGTTGTATGCTTTAGAAAAACTATCGCAAACCCAACAGGAATGTAATTAGGTACAGATAGACGTTCACAAAAGCTACCTGCACCACAGGCGCTTCCAGTAGAATATGGTAGACGTATCATAACCTATTATATAATTTTAAAATAGATATTTATGAATGTTTGTGCTATTACCGTGTTTCCCTCTCTCCTTCCTTCAAGCCAGGAGGACCATTGAAAAAGAAGATAAACAAATCATCTGGGAAAGTGGCACCGTCAAAACTCTCCCTCATCAGGGATTCTAAGGCCTTCATATCACCGTCTAGAAGATGGTTCCGTGCCGTCACCTCTACGCCATCATAAGGTCTGCTGTTAAAGTGGATCTCCCCAGGACTAGTCAAAGGGATCACAGTGGCATTGGAAGAAGATCCTAAAGGCCCTACTTTGTATTCCATGATATCAGGTACTTGTTCTGCACCCCTCTGAATGTGTACCCTGGCATAGCGTCCAGGTTTCATTCCGTTGTGGTAAAGATACTTGATGGCAGCTTCCTTTCTTGGGGGAAGCAGATACATGTACAGAATGAAATTTTCGTTTAAGGACCTTGGTGTACGGTCCACTGTAGTAATAAAACTTCCCTGCCGTAGAATGTCCGATACCATTTTCATTTCATTGACTGTCAAAGGAGCAAAGACAGTGGATTCGTAGGGAGTGTCATCTTTTGGATTTCTGTTGAGACACTGCCCAATATTACTCTGAGGAGCTGTAGTTGGTGTCAGATTATCAGTACCAGTTTTAGCACCAGTGCCTTGAGTAGACTGATTTTGGCAACAAGTGGTGTCTTTGCTGCCATGATAGGCATAAATTCCAATCAGAATTCCACCCACCAGACCCACAACAAACACAAACAAAACAAACAAATGGGAACAAAAAGTGAAAGACTTCAAAGTTGTTTGTTCTTCACGCTTCACGTGATATTTTCTTGAAGAATTGTAATTTTTATCGCTTTCGTCGAATCCTGGATTGCCGGCCATTGTTTATTTGAATAAGAATCCTGAAAAATAAGATTAGAAATAGAAAGTTGTATTTGTGGTAAAATCAAATCATTTGTCGTGCTAAAAGTGTAATGGACATCGATTACCATCCTCGAAAGGCACAAGCTGCAAGCTATGAATTCGAAAACATTTCACCTTCCCGTTTACATGCTAATAACAACTTGAGTTTCGGATTTAAATCGATAATATATATAGTCTTTACTGCAAACGAAAATTGTTCCAGATTTCTGTTTTCCAATTTCAGTCTTATAGTGCAGTTTTAATTCTAAAAAGCACTACATCAGACCATGGCTAAAAATCACTACATCAGACCATAGCTAAAAAGCACTACATCAGACCATGGCTGTTTATTTCCCGCAATGCAAAACCTTAATCTAATCTGAATATTTTGCTCATTATGTCCTCCAAAAACAAGCTTCTGGTCGCGCAATAAAGATGCCAGACATCACATGATTAGAATTGTCTATGAAGCATCTCTCTATTTCGGTACATGTTGCAAAAATAGCTGATTTCATTCACTGTGTATATTCGACTTAAAGGTTTATCTTGAATCGTGTCCAGGGCCGGCCTTATGCTGACTGGGCCGATTTGGCTCAATCGGGCCGCGCGATCACAGGGGCCCCGCGTGTTAGTAATTTTTAAAAATATGTCTATAGAGAGAAAGCAATTTTAAAGCGATGGAAGAAAATTTTAAGTTCAATATCATGTAAAACTTGTTTAAGAAAGTTTATTTCCAAATGCCTTGCTCACAGGGGGCCCCGCAAAATGATAGAAATCGGGCCCCGCGTTTGCTAAGGCCGGTGCTGATTGTATCTTCCCTCAGCTTCTACAAACTCCTCTTGAAAGTACGATTGACAACATATCGAAATATTTCAGGTGAATAGAAGCGGGTTGCATAGCGTAGATCACAGACTATGAGAGTGATAACATATATGCGTGTGAAAGTAGAAGGGATTGCATCGTATCTTTAAGGGCTATTTGTACCAAAAAAAATAAGTACAGGTGGTTACTCTGATTGTGAAGCAGTGACTAAATATTATGGCAATGGTGATGTTTCATTCTTTTGATTAAGTATCCAGCAACATTTAGCAGTGTGTGTGTGTGTGAAAGAATAACTGATAATTAAAACAAGCCCCATACATTTTTGTCAACAGACTTTGATGCAGTGTACAGGAATATGGAGTCCATATGTAGTGAAAATGAAAGTCCACTGACAGTTACGAATAATCCATTTAGTGGGACGAAGTGGATTTTATATAAAACTTAAAGAAATAGATCAGAAGCTGTTTATATGCACTCAACAACCTCAACAGTAGTTCCTAAAAAGGTATGGAGGTCTGTGTTGGTCACAATCAAGATTTTATGATGAAGACATTAACACAGTTCTACTTGTATTTTGGTATAAAAATAATGACACAATATTTAGTCCCATTGATTAAGATGATCTCCAAAACTGAACAGTCTGGAATTTTTTTTTTCATATTCTCAGCTCACATGTCGTTCTGTATATATTATCCATCTATTCTAACATAATTGGTTTTTCAGTTTTCTATATTTTATCGATTAACCAATATTGTGTTTAAATCTATAACCACATTCTTCGTATCCTTGTAATGGGTTCAAGGCAATATGTTCAAAATGTAAGACTTCAGTGTAATATTATCCATTTATATAGGCTACCGAACACATTAAGCTGCATCGTTGTATCCCGCTTTCTAGAATACCCGATGTCTTTGCAAATGACTACATTGTAAAACGAGAAAAAATAATTACCCAGTGTTAAAAGGTCATACAATAAACAATATAAATAACTGTTTATCACATAATGCAGAAAAATGTCACTAAATTACCACTAATATGTATATAACTAATTGTACAACTATGATAACTTTTACTAAACGTGATCTATTCAACACACTATACAATCCACTGTAGAAAAGCACATGCATATATACATGTATGCATGTTACATTCACAGTCACGAAGCATGTTGCTCTATACTTTGTTTGATATTCAAAATTAGTGACAATCGTAACATCCAATAGAACTGAATGACACACCTTCTTCTAAAGTATGCAGCTGCACGGATGTCTTATCGGATCAGTAATTTTCACGCTCGTGCTTTGCGAGAAGTGCCATCTCGCACACACACACACACACACCAGCGGAAATGCATATCACAATTACAGTAGTTCTCATATTTGCAAGCAAATTCAATATGTATCCAATTATGCACACATGTATAAGGTTTATTTACGATAAGTAGCTAATGGCAGGTACTTTCATGATCTTTAGACAGGTGTTAAGAACTAAGGCTTGACGATACCGAATATATGAACTTTGGAGGATTAATATTTACATAACCACATGTGGTGAAAGATGAAAGTAAAATACGTAAAACGAGCAAATAAGCCATTTTATAGCATGCATTTCAGGAATGTTTGGAATTCTCTTTGCTATTATCAGTATCGACATTAACTGTGCTTTCAATATGGTAAGGTTGATAGCCATCGGGTTACAGGTATGAGCGTAATGTGACTGTCAGCCAAGGGACCGTGTTTACCAGAAAGAAAACCAATAATCCAGCCTCCATTACATGGCATCGTGTTGTTTGCCACGTGCATCGTAAGCAAGGCCCAGTGTATATGAAAAAATGTAATGCTCGTTGGAATTTGCTTAGTCTTCATGCAATAAAATAATTGCAACGCAATAGCTCAATACTATGTCAATACTGTAATATTTTGCATGTAGAATGCAGTATCAACTTGTTTATTTTAGCTCATATAAATACATTTTCCACAAAACTTTATAAGTTAATAATTTATAACTTTTCACTTATTGCGTACTACACATAATATTTGGCTGTATCACACCCACCCACCTATTCAGACTATTGGCACTCTAATAGCCCTTAATCATATCTTTCCCTAACTTCTAAAAAAAACTCCTCTTGAAAGCACGAGTGGCAACACAGAGAGATCCTTAAGATACACAGAAGTGATTTGCATGGCGTAGATTATAGACCAAAAGAGCGATAACATATCTGCCTGAAAATTGAGGAAGTTGCAACCATGGGCGCAAAACAGCTGCTTTGCAACTTAGCTCCATTAGTACAGAACTTACGTTACCATCTTATTTCCCTACGGTGTTACAAAGACAAAATGGAAGATAATCCCAAGGCCTAATACAATATGTGCTATAAAAGGTTATTTCCTTTGAACTGTGATTGAATATTGCTTTATTTCAGTTATTGCTTGAAGTAGAAGACATGTCCGTTTGACCTTTCTTTAGAATATTTGTTAGAGCCTAGTCCACGCGAAACTTAGGGTATAGCGGTGTGCATGCATTGTGCGTGCTGGATGCGCACGAAAAATTCTTCCATGACATGCAAACAACATGTACATGTACACCAGTTGGGGGAATAGGAGGCAAAGTTAGTTCGAAGCTCCTGTTACAAAAAATAAAATTCTCAAGTTGCTCTAAGACACATTCTTTCTCGGTCATTTGAAGGCAGTTTTCAAAGAACACATTGAAAGTGTCAATGAAAACTTTGGATCAATTTTCCATCAAGCGAAAGGCTAAACTAACTGTGAAATGAACAGAGTACTATAATAACTTCTTTCGCAGTGTAATAGGTATGACAATATTAACTGTTACTTTGCCTTTAGAAAATTATTATCAATTATTTGTGTGACTTAGCAAGAACAAAAACAAAAAGAAAAAACCCAAAATAAACGCGTCAGCAGGATTGTCTGGAATTATTAGCAATGCAATAAGTTGGCTCTTGATAACAATTGCACATGTTGCTCTTTCCTTGAAAAAAACATATCATTTTACTTGTTGTGGCATTAGATGCATTTCTGATCAAAAGTGTAAACAAGATCTCACATACTTGTATGTTAAAAAGTAAACTATAACAACTCCTGCAACCATTAGTATCAATAGTAACTAAATTTCTCTTAGTTCGTGGTCAGTATTGGTTTTTGACGAATGTACATTACAATGTGTCATTGGAACATGCAAACAGAAAATCCTGATAGCAAATCTGACACTACAGTATTCATTATCCTAATCCTTCTTTTCGACATAATTTATAATCAATTTTGTCTTCATTCTATCGGTGCTATCACAGATTGCGTTGAAACGCAATGCTTTACTGCGTTGCTATCAATTATAAGAGTTAATCTAAGTTTAAAAACTCCTTCAGATTTCTTTAAATTATTTCTGTATTAAATGATGGGACTGATTTTCACAACCTTGTCACTCGGTAATAGAAACCTACCTACGTCAACGACAAGAAAGTTAATTTTAACGTTTGATTATGGTATGCATTGTTGAAATTTGCTTGCAATTAACTGCTCCATTAAGAGCGTACGAAACTGTCCAAATCGTCTGTGTATTGTTTGTTCTATTTCCAATTTGCATAACTAAGATTTAGGTCACAATGACCTAATTTGACTTAATCGTGCAATAGTTTCATCCATCCAACCATTAATTTCCGGTTTAAAGAAGTATATAGAGCCTATTGCTTTACATTCAATAGAATTCAATGGCAAATTTATCCTGTCCCACCATAATTCAAGGCCAAGCTATTCGTTTCTCCTTGTATTGTGATCTCTATCATAATCGTTTCATATTCATTTCTATCTTAAGGTAATACCATGGTCTGAAAATCTGAAATCTTTTGCGTCAAAGACTATCATCCATAATTGTTCTATTCCTGCCCTTTAGATCCTCTCCGGTGGCCCACGTGGTTAGAGCGTCCGCCTTGGAATACTTTCTGTAAATTGAAACAGAATAAAAGACTCTCCGTGCTGCTACAACGGCTATACCTTGAATATATCCATTACATCTAGCAGGCCACGAACACATGTTCAAACATGCAGCTACCTTCTGCTTCTGAGATTAAGATTCTCCAGGTAGAGCGATGCAGATTCTTATTGGCTGCCCAACAGCTTTCCACATAAACCGTCGCACAATGTCAACTGCGTACTGTTGACAAGCCTCCGAATGACATCGTTACTACCAGACACAAGTCGCCCTAACACAACGACGAAGAAATCTGGTGCCTCACATTGCTGTTCACGTGCATAAACGTACTATATTATGTCAGCTAAGAAGCTTTCACAGGATGCTTCATCAGCATCCACACGATAAACAGTCATGATATCACTCCTGAAGATATTTCCAAAAGAGAGCTTAGCGCGCTTATGGCTAAACAAGCCAAACCATTCGGTCATTCTGCAGCCGAACCAAGAAGCCTTATGCCTGAGAGCAATGTCCAAAATAGTATAAAATAAATGGCTACAAAGAGTCAAGGATATACAGTATCACCCGTCCCATAGCACAAACAAACCAGTTCTAAATATGACATTGTGATGGTCCATCTGCCTATGCTGCTAATTGATTTTCGCGTACTATAAGCAGTCTTTCAGAGATTTCTCCAATAAACTTGATATTTTTTGCAAGCTGATTCTTCTGTATATGCACGAAACAAAAACCCATTAAAGACTATTTACCGATGCTATGCTGGTACCCAACAATTTTCAAAGTACACTGTAGGAAAATCTTCTCAACGAAACAGGTCTCAAACAGATAAAACAAAAAACGCAGACTAACCCTTATTCTGCTTACCACGACGAACACTCAGCTGAAGAGACTGTACTGTCTACCGGACAATGCATCTCTACTGTAACCCCAAAGTCGCTCAGGACCTCATCGCTTATACTTAAACGGCGCAAAATATGTCCTCTCCACAAGGCTGTGCTAGCTGATAATGCGTACTACCATCTAGATCACTAGTAATATACAATTGCTACACTGACAGGAAACCGTTCACAAGCATCTAAACAATCGCAACTTAACGCCGGCTCTTTAACACTTCATAAGCCAGTTCTAATTTACATCAATCTTGCTCAAAGCAGCAAACAAACGACTTCTAACCAATACTTCATGAAGTAAATTCTGCCCATAATTAATCCCAAACAATTTAGCAAAAACATAAGAGGCATCTGCCTTCATATACAAATATTAGAATTGAATAACAAAATTATAAAATGTACACCAATCGCAGTGCAAGAAGTTGAGGTATCCGTGCGGCTTTTTTAATTCACTGTTATACAATAACTTTCGTAACCCAACTATTCAGCAGCCACATGAACACAGCGGTTGCCCACCCTTATGCTAAGTGAGAACTAGTGAGGACAAGTGCGCGTGTGTGTGTGTGTGTGTGTGTGTGTGTGTGTGTGTGTGTGTTGAGGGCGGCTGGTCTGTCAGAAAGTTCCTATTTGTAAAACTCAAACCCTCTTAAGTAAAATATCCTGAATCCTGAATGCGAGGGAACTCATTGCAAGAAAACGAACACGTTTAACGTATGTATAAAACCTCCGATTACAAAGAAATACAACAAAATTAACAAAACATTATTTGATATGGAAAGGGACTTCACACCAGGAAGTAAAAGACAATACAAGTTCCATAGTGTGCATATATATATATATATATATATATATATATATATATATATATATATATATATATATATATATATATATATATATATATACTATATATATATATATATATATATATATATATATATATAGTTGGTTTTCAGTCATCCTCTGTAATTCAAATTTTGCTAATTAAATAAAGGGAAGAATTTAATGTTGCCAACAGTGGTACAATGTCACAAATACACAGGTGAAGCTGTTAAAGGAAAAAGAAGGACGAAATACAATTTACCAGAATATAAAGATTGCGTAAAACAAACCAAAACTATGTTGTTTTGCAATGAAGGAAATTAACAGATTAGAGAGCTAAATCAACTGTCGAATTATAAGAGGGTGAAACAAAAAGTAGTAAATAGAACATCGATATATTTGTACAAGGTAATTAATTACATATTAATTATTATCTTAGACAATAGACTTAAGATTGAACGACTAACGTAGAATAGCACCACAACTCAGTTCGACACGTCAGTGAACTCTGATGTTTCGAAAAGTATTTAACGGGATATAATTTTCGACAACGAAATTCAATTTTTCTCATGCAAGCCTCTATCACAGCATCATTTTGAAAACTACACTTTACAAGTGGAAAGAAATTATACAAAGAAGAGATGCAGATCGTGTGTGTGTGTGTGTGTGTGTGTGTGTGTGTGTGTGTGTGTGTCAGTGTGTGTGAGGTCTTCCTGAACCTGGGTCATCTTCCTTATTTTCGCGACTGTCTTGGAAACTCAAAATTTATTCAGTTCAACAAAAAATGAGTTTCGTTCCGTATTTAGTACCACACTATAAAAACAAACACTATGCTGTGTGTTATTGGCAAAACATGTACATGTGCCTTTACATTTTTTAAAATCTTTGCATTTGTTGGAAAGTATCACAGCTCCATTTAAAATAGAGCAAATGCTGTGATCAAGATGTATTTCATTTATACAAACTGAGTAAAAATATAATTATATATGTGTATGGAAATTAAGACAAATAAATATTTTACTAAAATTATTAAATTAAGGTTTTTTAAAGTAAGTAAAAAGAGACACTGCTTTTGCGCCACAATTAATTCAAGGAATAAGAGAATAACGTTTGAAACTCCCTGGTCTATCAAGGCAAAAAATAAGAGATAATACAAAACAATAATTCAACATAGGGTCAAATAATTAGTTTAACGACAGAGTTATATCCCCTGTTACAAAAAGATATTCAGAGCGGGACAGGTATAAGGTAAAGTTAAGTGCATTTGTAAAAAGCATGAGAGATGTTTGCTTTTGTCGATGTTACATTTATGCACTGTAACTGACCATTTTATGTGGTGTTAGGGAAACAAGTGCGTCTAGTACATTTGTTGGATTCACATTTTGATTTAATCTCTATATTTTGGGATCAACGATCTCAGTGTCTGCGCTACTACTGATACCTGTGAAAACTGACACACAAATATGTTGGCATGATAAACATAACGGCAACCAGTTAGTACAAAATAAAAATTAATATCTGACCTACCTTTTCTATGTCTTCCTCTCCTCCTATCCACCAAAAGAGATGGACAGTACCTACCTTGTTTCAATTTTGACCTTTCGGTCAAGTGAAGCCAAAGACAACTGAGAGCGGACAGAGAAAACCCTGTGTGACTAGCTCTACTACTGTTCAGGATTACACGCTATTTTTACCAGTGAAGGTAAATATGGTCGACTTGAAATGTGGACAGAGGTATAGAAATACAGAAATTAGCATAAGCAGGTCTTTGACCTTCACTTATTAAATGAATGTGTTGATTCATGTTTGTAAACCACTGAAGGACATAAGAGGTAGTTTTTTAAAGACGTTTTTGCGGGCTGGCCAGAATACCAGATTAGACTTTGCCTTGAGATGTTTTGGTGGTTCAGGCCCTCTCATTCACCCACCCAACCCAGCGCCAACACACCACCACCACCACCACCAAGGGAGGCATAAAGTACATATTTGGATTCAGTTTTCGTAGGCTGTCTTTTTGGCTCAATAATACTGTACTGAACACATGATATAGCTTTTAAAGGAAGAACATTTTGGTGTTGCATGACTTGTAGACAATAATAAAGTCTCCATGTCATAATTCCTTATCAGACATTTTATAATATTAATAAATGTCACAATCTGTGGCCTGCATCTGCAGACAGAGGTATGGGAACATGGGTATTGGTCTTTACTGACTTCACTTTTCAAGGTTGACTTCTTGCGTGTAAATATCATGCAGACATTGGGGTAGGCGTGATGGTCATAGTTTGGACGGGGTGGGGGTGGGGTGAAGGTTGGGACGGGGACGTTGGATGTGTCTCTATAGACCTGCTTTGTAGAGTCCTGGAAAGCAAGCACCGTAAACATAACTGCTACAAATAGAAAACGACTACTAATTTCTTTTAAGAATGATTTGTAAAAACAAATTTGAGGAATTAAGTATATTTTAATAATTATTGTCTGCAATAAAAAATGGAAATATATTTTCATTTTTGTGATATTGGTTCGTGTGATTTAAAAATAAAACTCATATTTGTTCAGTACAGCGTCAATAAACTAGATGAAATATATCTTTAACGATCAAATAGTGAAATATTAACATATCTTAATATAAAAGACCCCACCCCCAGAAGAAAAAAACAAAAAAAAAACAAGTGAAGAAAATAAAAGTGTTTATCAGAAATGATGCATATGTACCATACTTAAGCAATTGCATAAAATATTGTGTTGGGCATATTTGAGTATGGATGGATGGATGGATGGATATCGTTTAAGGACATGTCACCACAACTATGGCCAGCTAGTGTAGATTAAACGTTGACTTCTAAAAATTTAAAGGTTTTGAAGTTGCCAAAACTCATTAAGAAAACTTCCAATTAGACATAAATAGGTAGTCCTTCTAAATACATGTAATAGCATAAAGATAAAGACACGAACATTTTCTAACGGGTAATGATCATAAAATATAATAAATGGAACAAAAATGAAATTTGGTTTTATGCATAACCATGTGAAAAAGGCAATATAGACTTGTCAGCAAGTTCCAAAAGATTTATAATCAGGTTATTGTTTACTGTTCCGATTGTTCTTAATTGAATAAAATAAGCTACGGCTGATGCAAGGAACTGAGTTGTCCTCTCGAAAATCTTTAATTACTTTTCAGAATCGGAACAGATGGCAAATGATAATAGCTTGCTCTGTGGGTAGGGCTGAGGGGAGAGCTGTAGGTTGCAGAGTCCGGGTCGCGGTACTCCTATATATTGTAAATTAAATAAGCCAACACATAAAACATCTTTTCGTGTAATTCTGACACAGAAAACTATCTTTTTTTTGTTCAGTCTTTCAATTATATAAAGATATGTAAATAATCTATACATATAAACGCCAATCAATTAAATTCTGAATTTGTCAGTGTTTATGGAAACGAAGATGTTACGACTCTATGGTCTGAACTAAGTAACAGAGAGAAGCAAAGAAAAAACAAGCTTTGTAAAACTTAACAAATAATTTAATTTTCAAAGTTATAAGTGAAAATGTGAGAGGAACTTACACTAGTATGAAGTGAAACCAAAATAATCCTGAAAAAGTTCTATTAATGCCCAAAAGAATGAAAAGTCCTTTATAAATTGCAGAACCGGACATGTACTAGTCCGCCAAGAATCGTGTCGTCGTCAAAATTTTCCAGGACTCCTTTGAATAATTCACAATGATTCTACGAGATATTATAGTCAAATGAGCACTTTCTATTTCCAATAAACAATCCAAGCAAATGTTTTTCCTCTCAAATAATATCTAAGTACAGCATAAAATCCTTTGCAGACTTTATGTTACAACAGGAACAGAAGAAATAAGAATGACTCCAAAATAGGAATTAATCTAATTGTTAAGTTCTCTCCGACACCCTCAGGAGTCTATTACGACTATATGTCGCAATATACCAACGTGGCATATCTTAATACTCAATCTAATATTTCAAAATACTTATTCATGTGATCCAATCCATCCAATGCAAATGAACTTAATTTTTCTAAGATGCCACCTGAGTAGTGAAGGGGAATACTTTACGGACAATGGGAATTACCATTACAAGACCCCCTGGGATCGTTTACGGACAAGATTTATACACACAAAAAGTTGGGACTGTATACGGACAAGATTTATACGGACAAAGGGTTGGGGCTATATACGGACAAAGGAAAGTTAAACATAGGTCGGGTTTGTATAGGGTCTATAGGAATGGGACAGGTAGGGTGACATCACGTTACTGGACATTGGCAACAATGTTGCAAGTGGCTGAATTCAATCGGGCCAAACAGCAAACAGTGACAGCGGGGAAAAAAAGCTATAACGCTTGGCGGGGCGGGTAGGTTCAGCTAGTTCAGCGGTGAAACTATACGAATAATAATGCTTGGCGGGGCGGTACATACAACTTGATATAACGCTTGGCTGGGCGGGTAAGTACAGCTAGTTCAGCGGTGAAACTATACGAATAGATTGGAAGATCCCACAGTCAGGCTGAGAGATCCTACCAAACTAGGAATAAAATATAAGTATATTACCCGATAGACAAAGATATAGACAAAGAAACAAAGACACAAACATAACACAAACACCAAACACACACACACACACACACACACACACACACACACACACACACACACACACACACACACACACACACACACACACACACACACACACA
>JAECUM010012112.1:0-46637 GCA_016617855.1 Megalonaias nervosa
ATTTCTTGGTGCAGTATCATCGTTGATGAAGCAACATAACGTTAAAATCAGACGAGGACACACTGAAATTCATCGTGATCAGGCAATCGTTGAACGATTTAATCGAACACTTGCTGAGCGGTTATTTGGATACCAGTACGCAAAGGAAATATCCACTGACTTTAAGTCCATGGAGAGATCTCGTGAATGGGTTGCAAGGTTGCCAAGTGTGATAGCTGCGTTAAATAACGAAATTACTCGTGCAACTTCTATGAAACCTTCTAATGCGATCAAAAAAAATATATATCAATACAACGTAAATCTTCCTCTCAACCAGTACTAGGTAATGTTACCGTAAGATATTTATATGAACCTGGTGAACTTGAAGGAGGTAGAAAAAGAGTAACTGAACCTATCTGGAGTGTGACCACACATAAAATTTCCAGCGTGGTAAGGTCCATAGGTAGACCTGCAATCTACAGATTAGATTCAACTGCTCCTCAGCGTGGGTTTGTACGCGAACAATTACAAATAATTCCTACGGATACACAATTACCACCGCGTTCACTTTTGTAACTTGCACCTCTACGTCGATTACATTCAAGACAGGTCAGAATCACATTTTCGCGTGTGTGACCAAGACTACTATTAATTCTATCAACGGTAAATTGTCTTGGATTATTATTTGAATACTGCCACAGCATTACTGCGTTACAACTTGCACAATGATTATTCTGTTGTTGTTTTAGTGTTATAATAAATTCAACATCAATATTAATATAGCGATTTTTTTTTCACATTGCTTATAGCTCGCTAATTTTTTATTGATATCGACAAAGTTGTTAGCGATTTCTTCGGTCATTATGCAATCCATGATAACCCTGTGCAGTTGAGATATTCTTCTGACTCGAGACACTGCAAGATAAACTAAATTTGACCACTCAATACGATCATCGACAATCCAAATATTTGTATTAGTAATAGTTAATCCCTGTGACGAGTGGATCGTTATAGCGTATCCGAACATTCACGGTGATTTATCCATGCTCAACGCGCTCTCAACAGCATCAACAACAACTAAAACAATATCATTTAGCACAAGATTTTGTATTCCACCACCAGGAATCTTAACATCCACATTCTGTCGTCGAGTATCTGCTGGGCGATAACACAAAGGTACAGGTAGATTTGAACATTTTTCTTTATGTAACGTAAATAATTGTTGTTGAAGTGTATCGCGAACTATTTTTCTACTTGCAGCTATCAAATCAGCAGGTCTCCATAAATTCCAAAAATCATTCATAGGAGTTTCTGGAATTACTTTACGTATTATCTCACACTGTATTTTATCTGGCTGTAGTCTTATTAACTTTTTAAAATCTTTTAGTGATTTATCAATAGCTCTATGGTCATCAGTTATTTCTTCGTAATAATCTACAAATGTTTTCAGCCACTCATGTGGAGGCGATCCAATGAAAGGTGGCTGTTGACCATGATCGCCACACATTATCACAGCAGTATTCTTCAATAACAGCCAATCAAGAAATATTTTTAATACCTCTAGCGACACCGTGCATATCTCGTCCCAGATAATAATTTTAGGAATATATTTCTCACCCATCCGCGATGGAGTCCATCCGTCTCCGCACCATCTGGAAAAACTATGATATGTACATGATTTTACTCCTCGTTCTTTTATTTCCCTGGTGAGTTTATGTGTCGGTGTCAAAACAATCATATCAGAACAATTATTAAATAATTCAATCGCGCGTGTTGTTTTACCTGAACCACCACACCCATTAAGATAAACGGTTTTATGTCTAGCCACAGGATCATATACAGATGGTGCCGATGAATCCTGGTATTTGATTATTTTTGTAATATGTCGCCGCAATTTCAACGTCGGCATATTCAGAATAACTAATTATATCTTCACGTTTTCTTCTTCATTCACCCCATGATGCATGATTGTTAATATGCAATTGTTTTAACGAATCCACATATGTTTTATTTATATAAAATGAATCTGTCGCGACTCTGACTGCATAACGAGGAAATCTGTTTATCATCGATAATAGATTTATCGAAACGTACGCTAACATCGAAGATCTTAAATGAGTACACTGCGGTGGCTCGCCATCAGCATAGCTCACAACTGTACCCAATTTAGTTCCGCCTGATAAATAAGCATTACTTCGACTTATAAATGTGTTTTTCTCCGTTGTATCAGCAATTATAAAATCGAGTTCAGCATCGTCCATGATTAATCTTGTACACATTCGTTTATGATGATATAATCCTCCTTGTGTAAATTTACCGATTATTTTTCTGCCCAAATCTTTTGCAAATTTCTCATCACTTTCTCTTCTGCATTCACGTATATTATTAGTAATTTTAACAATATCATCTTCATTAAGATTAGGAAAATCTCTCCTAGCATCATTAATGTTAAATATATCCGGTTCTGGCAACCAGACTTGTTTCTGCACGCGGTGTGATATAATTGCTTCACTCACACTCAACGACATTAAAATTCCAGCATCAAGCATGTACTGTATTAATACTATTGGAACCCAACATTTTTCTGAAAAATGCCTTCCAAACCACGCATAAACAATCGGATGGAGATCCCCGTAAAACTCGAACGACTCTATACAGGCGAATCCGGTTAAGTCAAAATCTGGTAAGGGTCCGTTTATCGCAAACTCTGGTCATCTCGTGTGTCGGATGTCCAAATCTCTTAAAGTATTCAGAACATTCTCAGTATCCAAGAAAACTTCCAGGATAACATGCTACATATCAACTGAGATAACGTCATTATAATCGTATTTAGTATTCCATAATCCACCATGTCCGTATTCCACACAACTGTGTTGGACATCTTCAAGAAATTCCAGTCGTGTCGGTTTCCATGAATTTTTCTCCTGAGCAGCGTGAGCAGCAACTGATGGAACGGTAAAACAATTATACAGTAATAGTCCAACCTTAATATCATCAGAGGTATATCTTAATGCAAGATTTTTCATTTCTTCGTGGAGAAATTCTGTACGATAAATATCACTATTAGACCGTACAAACTGATCATGATAATCATATTCCGAACTTTGAAACAGCCAAACAGATACAGAGTCAACTTTACTGATATTTCTGATAAAATCAAATACATGATCATTATAAAATTTAAACGTTCTGTCTCGTGGAAATATTGTTACTGCCACAGTCCATGCATGTGCGTTATGATCCATAATATCTATCGAAGCTCCTCGTGATTCATATTTCGATTTGTACAAAATCTCTCCGGTTAACGTCTTCACTGTTATTGGGAATTTTAATTTCTTTCCCAGCTCAGCAACGTCGCTGATAGACGCTCCGGTATCTTTAACTGTTTCTGCCCACGTATTTATTTTTTTTACGTCGTAAATCTGTTAAACCGTTTCCGCGTATCGCGTTTGTGAAGTGTTCTGTAACCTGTTCAGCTACACAATTTATTCTTGATGCTGTCAGCGATGACAGTTTCATAGGTTTGAGATCCCCAACGTTAGGTTTATTATTTAACGGATATATTGTGTACACAACCGCAGTCATAGGATAAGCTCGTTCATAATACGGTTTGTCAATACCAGTAAGTATTCCTGGTCTGGAATTTTTACTGAGAACAATATTATTTCCTGACTGCATGTGGACAGAATCACGCTTGTCACGGATAATCCAAGTGTCGTCTTCCGTCTTTACAATAACTTTTATTAAAATAAAATATCTCTGAACAAGGTAGTCAATAATCTCTCTTCCTCGTTTGTCATTCATTACATTAACAGTATTTCCAATTCTGAATGTCGACCACACATGAGCCGCACCATCGTCGCGAAATTCCTTTTTGGCTTCACGGATACGTTTAGTTATATCCTTATTCGTTAAAGCTACATCTTGCATCGAAAAACTAAATTTATATTTCGGCAGTCTGCAAGATCAAATCTAGCTCCCGCTGAGACAGCGGAGGGTTCAATTGCGGATAATTCCTGCATTATTATGATTAAGACAAATATGTATTTAAATTGAATTTTAATTACTTGTATATGATTCAAACAAAGAATCGATGTAATTGGCTTATGACCGGATATACTTCTCCTTGTAAAAAGCATCCGTAAATGAATTCTGCGGTTTTCATATGCATTGCGTTAGACACGGCAACTAAGGACCAAAACCGTGTGTGCGGTGTGGTGTTGGAGTCAGAGGAAAAACTCAACTGTGCGTGCAATGTGGTAGTAAAAAATACAGAGAGCTGAAACGATATTACGATAAAAAAAAAATAACACTTTAACATCTTCAGGTGAATCTCCTAAAAAAACCGAAGATTATCTCGCTAGATTTTCAAAATAATAATTTAAACAAATAATATTAGTATATAAATGGAGCAAAATGAGTTTGTAACGCATCCAATCATTACAAATTATGAAGCATCTCGTGATGGTGTAATTAGATACTGTAGATTAAAGAAACCAGTCGGTAGTGTTGATAAATTTGGTTATTTTAGATTTAATACCAGTGGAAATAAAAATTATTTATCACCTAGGTTTGTGTTTGGGTGTTATTTTGGACTAATCAAAGATGGACTTGTAATCGATCACATCAGTGGTGATAAACTTGATAGCTCGCTTGATAACTTGCGAATTGTTACACAAAGTCAAAATTGCAAGTCCGGAAATTCTGGCGGCGCACGATACGCAAGGGCTGTTAAATCTGTAAATAGAGATGGCGAAGAAATTATATTCAAGTCAATTAATTCTGCTGGTAAATATTTTAACATAGTACCACCTTCAGTAAAATGCGTGGCAGATAATATCACAAAATCTGCTTTTTCAGTAAGATTTGGACGAAAAATCAAATTCGCGTATGTTCCTATGGTATCAGATGATTAAGCGAGACAACTCCGTCAAGCATAACTTAGTAAATCTTGCATTTGTCGTGCTAATGACAGCAGTATATTGTGAATTTTGGTCCAAATGGAACCCACATAAGTAATATTAGATATATCTTTCAAATTTAATAGTACACAAAACACATATCACATTCTCTGATTGTCCAAACTTCGACTGTAAAAATATTCCAATGAATTTAGTTATGCATGTAAATCTCAACAATATTACAAATAAAAATAAGATGATAAAATCATCTTTAGAAATGCTTAGCATTTTTATTATTATTTTGTTGATTTTGTTCGAAAATTATTGTTTTTTGTTGAGTTTTGGTCAAAAATCTTGTTTTTTGCATGGAAAATGGCCAAAAAATCAATGAAAATCAGTCAGATTTGCAGCGTTGCATGGGTCAACCCCCAGCGATTCTCCAATTGATTTTCATGATTTTTCGATTTTATAAAAAACATTGGTCAAAATTTTTTTATTTTTCCGGATTTTTTGATAGTATGAAGTGACTTTTGATCAAAATTTCTTATTTTTTATCAGTTTTTAGAAAGTCATTGTCAAATTTATCAAAAAATCATGAAAATCAATTAGAGAACTCCTGGGGTTTGACCCTACAACAATTGAAAATTTTCAATAATTTCGTTGTTGTATAAATAATGATGCTGTATGTTACACATGTGCACAATACTCTATGAATCATGTAAAGTCTCAACAATATTCATGCTTTTGTAAAATCGCAATAATATTTATGTTTAGAATGTTACACATTCTTATGAAACGCTTTGCAGCCCAGCAGCAAAATACCATCAAAATACATGTATATATACATGATGTTATTTTTAGAAATGAGTATGGCATGTGTGTTCACGTAAC
Organism: Megalonaias nervosa; assembly: GCA_016617855.1. Taxonomy (NCBI): domain Eukaryota; kingdom Metazoa; phylum Mollusca; class Bivalvia; order Unionida; family Unionidae; genus Megalonaias; species Megalonaias nervosa. The sequence goes on from JAECUM010012112.1 coordinate 5,772, forward strand.
TTATCGATTATTTTAGTACCCTTAGCAACGGCTGATGAATACAGATTTTTAACTCGGCAGAAATGCGGGTTTTATGTATATATTTCTCCAATGCATTTGGAAACTGAAAATAAATTCACATTTTACAATAATTGTGATTTTATTAAGAAATCCACACTACATTTTACAATAATTGTGATTTTATTCTGTATACTTTAAGTGTCTGCGCTTTAACTATATAATAATGTTTTCATTATGTATACATAATGAAGTCCGGTGGCCGATTGCTAACGCGCTGGATTCTCGTACTCAAGGTCCGTGGTTCGATTCACGTGACCGGCATACTGTCGGCGAAGGGCGATTTGATGCCAAAATTTCTTATTTAGTGGGAGCGTTTAGCCAGCTCTTCTGCGTTTCAATAGAAAATTTGTACACTCTCCCACCATGTCACTTGGTGGGTGCACTTTTGCACTCCCTGGATTGATTATGGGGGGAGAGTGTGTAAATTTGTATTGAACGTAGAGAAGGCCCGTAGTACTGTCTTTAGGATAAGTTTATATGTAACTGTGCTGCCCTAGAGTTAAAGTTCTTAGAATTAAGTTTATATGTAACTGTGCTGTCCTAGAGTTCAAGTTCTTAGAATTAAGTTTATATGTAACTGTGCCGTCTATATAAAACCTTGTATATAACTTCTGTATAATTAAGATTATGTATATAATTGCTGTAAATATGCTTGCTGTAAATACGCTACTGTAATTAAGATTCTGTGTTTTGTGCTGTCCTTAATTAAGATATAATCATATGTATATGATCATAACCATATGTATATAATCATAATCATATGTATATAATAATATGTATATAATCATATGTATATAATCATATGTATATAATCATAATCATATGTATATAATCATCTTGAAACAGTCCTCTGAGGACTATTATTTTTATTTTATTAATATTATTATGATTTTATTTTTATATTAAACAAACATTTATAATATAATGAATTCCGAAAATATTAATGTTATTATTTCTGCGATTAATAAATTACAGCATAACGGTATAAATATATCTGATAATCTTAATCCTGAAAAAATTCTGTGTGATTTTGAATCATTAGAACAACGGAAATTAGAAAATAGATATACTTTGCCATCTGATTATAAATTCATGAAGTTTATCCAGCAGGCAATGTTACAGTCGCTGGCAACAGTTACAGATAATCAGGTAAAGCTGTTTGTACCTCTCTCACAAGCTATTGACAAAATTAAGTTAGAATTATCTCATGAATACGAACAGAAAAAGACTGTAAACTTTCGTATAAGACAGTTAAGAGAGCATTGTGAAAATGATAGTGATAATGAAGGTGGAGTCAATGTGATAATGGCTAAACAAAATCCCTGGCAAAATTGACAGTATGCAGTTTATTTATAATAATATTTTATTCTGATAATTACGATTTACCCCAGTAAAATTTTTTTATTCTGATCCAAGTTAGATTTGGATATTTTTTTTTTTTTCTTTTGCGATAACGCATTATGAGCGTACATATAGATTAATACTTAAAACCTCGTTTTGCAAATCCAGAATGCGGCCTATTTGGTCTGTAAGTTTAAAATGTATTCTTGATAATAACGGATTATGTACACGTAGATAAACGGGGTTAATTGGCTCAGATACAATTAACCACCCAGGCGGAGCTTGAGGACTAAATGAATATAATATATATCCTTGCTGGGCCTGGCTAGACTTTGAAAGATCTACTTGATAGCTGCCATCAATTACATCACATACTAGATTGACTGCGATCGTTGATGTTATATTAACAATACCAGGTGAGATATGACGGCCTCCACCGTATGGATCGTTATTATGTTTAAGCATAACCGATGGCGGGACTATTTTTTTCCATGATTCAAGTATTTTTGGAAAATAATCGTTAATAAGATCAATGACTGATTTTCTTAGTTTAACAGTATCAAATCCTGGTATCATAAATGTTTGTAATTGTTCTTCAGTTATTTTATAATGATCAAGAAATATTTGTTTCCACCTTAAGTATACTTTTATAATATTTAATCTTTCTTCTTCACTAAGACTACCTTCTAATGTAGGATTAGTTGCTCCTAAAACAATACTTCGGTTAGCAAAAACCAAATCTTCGATGACTGTATTTAAGTGTTGTATCGTTTCAATTACCTGTTGTTTTATATCGTTGATATAATTCTGTGATAATGCTGAAAAAAGAGTTTGTAAATTACCGAACACACGTGTATTTTCAGAATTAATTGGATCTAAAAATTTTTGAATACCTTTCTCATAAACTATTTCCTTTTCACGACGATCTGGTCCTTCTCTAATAACATCAAATAATGCAGTCCGATGCGCAGGAATTACTATATCATTATGTGGATCCTGATTAAGAAACTTAAATATGTATAAATTTCCATATTCTGGACGTTTTATAAATCTTTTTTCGCTTGTCTTAAATTCTTCTAGTTTTGGTTCTGGAATTCCATTTGACCTTTGGTCTGGGGGAACATCAGGCCATCCTAACACAGATCTGATTGAACTTTGATAAATATCTACAACATAATCAGGGGAATGTATTTCAATCGCCGCTGATAATGTTGGTTCGTAAACAGTAATTGCTATTTTGGATTTTTTTTTCCTGTAATAGATTTAATTCTACGTTGGAACTCATCATTAATCTGTTCTATTTGATAACTGCCCGTTGAAATTCCAACAACTTGCCAATCAGGAGTTCCATCAGGTTTATTCTTATTTGCAAATACCAGTGAATTGTTTGCTGGTAGTCCACCAAACGATTTTGACCTGATATTTGGCCAGCTATGATAAACTCGTAATTGTGCTGATGCTATTTCACTTGCTGAAATTGCAGTTGGAAAGTTAACGCTTAATTCAGGATTGGTCGAACTTAATGATATCATAGTAGTTTTTGACGGCGTTGTATTAGTGACGATCTGTTGTAATAGTTCTAACGTTGACATTATTATTGTTATTATTATTTTAAATCGGGGATTTTTTGATCATTTATTTTTGTCACCTAGAACGCTCTGCGTTCCGTGGCTATGAGTGACTTCGTCACTAGAATCGCTAGTGATTCTGAATGCTTCATCATAAATTTTCATTATTGTCATGAACTCCTCATCGGATATTTTACCATCACTGAGATACGCCGAAAGATGCGATAATAGTTTAATGCATGCAGACACCGACGTGTGTAGTTTTATTATATACTCGTGTAATTTTGTGTTTGTACATGTAGCTATCTTCTTTGCGATAATACTAAGGATATCTGAGCATGTTGTTGCCGTTGAAACGACAATTGCTACAACTGCAGGTGCTGTCATCGTTATTGTTCATAGTAATAATCCGGTTCCAGCAATAATAGCAGAAACTGAGTAAACAATTATATCAATCATAACCACACGCCTGCGATATTTTTTTACCTTTACTGTATAATTGTTGATGATATTTTTTACTTTGGTTTGACACTCACATACTTGATTGTATCTGTAACGATCCACGTCCATAAATGACTCCGTCACTAGGGTTTGATTCATTATACAATGACGTTGTCATTTAATTAAGTACTTACTTGAAAAGTTTCAGCTACGAATTCCAGACACCACCAGTAACGTCTCGGGGGCATTTCCGTTGATGTCAACGTAAACGTTTCTTTGATGTTCTTATTTAGCGTCACCAGTAGAGGATTATAATGTACATTTGGTGACGATGAAGTGGCCGCAGTAATTTCCAAACCGTACACGGATAGCCTGTATAACCCAGTTACTTCTGCGGTATGTTTGAGAGTGTTATCGCGCGGTGTCCATGTTGATGATCCTGATGCTACTGTCTACACACGAGAACGCAACGTGTTCTGGTGAGGAATTTTAGTAAGTAACTCTGTTAATAGATCTGTTTTTTCAACAATATTAGGGATTCCTCTAACAATATCGTTGATTTTTGTGTTAATGTCAGCAAGTTGTATGCCAACAGTTGGTGGACATCCAAAAAATTCATTGATAGATCTGTTTATGTTTCTACGAAAATTCAGGAACGTTTGTACGTGATTGGAAAAATCAGTTTTAAATGCGGTCATTTCATCGTTGATTGTTGTTAATGATGTCACCTGATCGCTAGTGATACCATCGATGTATTTTTTCGTTGCAGCGTCGAAATCTGATTCTGGTGTTCTAAGATTATTAATACCATTATTATTCATGTTGCGAAATGCACGCAATATACCACCGTTGACTAATACGTACTTGGATTCTTGATCATCGACGTATTTTTTTGTTGCTGCGTCTGTATCTGCGGTTGGGTCTCCAAGGTATGTAATTTTATTTTGATTCATGATAATGGTACCGGTGAAGAAATCACCAGCTCGCTTGATAAAACCGTTAACTGACTTACCGGAATCTTGTATTTTACCTTGATCAGCAAAAGTAACGGTATTATTAATAACCGCGGTGGGAATTCGTATAAGTACATCTAACAGTTGTATATTACTTGTCTTTAATCGTCCTTGTTTATCCTGAAAAACAACGACTTCATTTTGATCCACACATGTGATATTTAACAAATCATCGATTTCATTTCTGAGCTGCTCAAGAGTTGCATATTTAGATAAATCGACTTGCTGCTGAGCTTTGCGAGAAGATCTTCCATAAATATCTACCATTATATTTACTAATATCTGTTTAAATGTGACAACGTAGTATATTCATGCACGACTTTATGAGGTGGCGTTGTTGATTTTGATACAGCATCAAGTACAGCGAGTACTTCTCGACCACACATTGGTGGATCCGTTAATTTTTGTGTTGGTAATGTTGAATACCAGATCTTAGAACGCATCGAATTCTGACTTTGCATAGCAGTACTTTGTACTGTGCTAATATATTTTAAAAATTCTTTTGGTGGTGCTAGTCCATATGAATCAAAATAAATAATTCCACATGGATCAATTGAATATGCCACCCAATGAGTGCTTGGACCAGAGTTTTTATCGAGATTAATAATACCAGTTTCATGTTGCATTGCAACGGCAGGCAATTGATCACGCATAAAAACTCCTCTGAAGTTTTTTATATTCAGTTGCTTAGCAGCATTAAGTAAATCAAAATTAGACATAGGAAGAATCATCGAACTCGGTGACAAAGTCACCGGGGTAGTCTTAGACCTTTTCCGTACCATGAATGTGGGGTCCCTGGCAATCTTAGACCGCGACCGTATGCTGGGCCTGATAATCTTAGACGGCCCGGCTGTGGCACGTTTGGTGCTCTTAGACGTCTTCCGTGTTGTTTTGCCCGTGATCTTTTTTTTAAGTTTTCTGCGTGCATAATTCCTTGACCCGTTGCTTTCTTTAACGCCATTCCAGCAGCGGTTCCAACAGCGCCTAATGCAGCTGCTTTTGCAACAGCTGGGGCTGCAGCGGCTATTATCGCTGGTAACTCGGCAAGAAGTGGAAATATGCCACCCGTTTTAACGATGTCTTTAATGACACCCGCAGAAAGATTAAGTTTTATACCTTTATTTGAATTTTTTGCTTCATTGAAGTGTTTATACTGGCGTTCTGATAATGATAGCTTATTCGGACCACCTGCGATTTGTTCTCGCTTTAGTAATATTTTTACCGCACAATTATTTTTTGATGATGATTGTAGCTTTTTAACCTGACCAGGAGTCAGAGTAACACTAACTAGATATGATATTTATAATTATCATGAGTGATCTAATTACATGTTTTCTACTGGGGCATCAACGACTCGCATTCGTCCACCAACACCTTCAAATAACATTGATTTATCGCTGAGTATAACAGCAAATGCTCTGTAATTGGCATTAACTCCTCGGTCTACGCGAACTCGAAAATGTATATCTACAATAGATTGTCTGGTTAAATCTAAATGTTCCAGCGAAAAGTAATAAATCGGATATAATGTTGTAAAATCTAGCTGTGATATTTGTAAACCAGTATCAACATTTTGATCACGTCCCATGTATGTCATTAATCGATGATATGCACGTGCTACATGATTTAGCTCGAAATTTAACAAAATATCCTTGGATGGTTCTTGATGTCCGTTTATTCTCAATGAAAGTTCAGAAACACCGAGTTTATCAAATATCATATGACTATTATTTTGATTGTTTACTCGTGCATAATTTTGAAGCGCAATAAATATATGTCTTGGTGCAGAAACACCTTGCTGTGATGCTATATGCCATGTGAATAAACCGTTAACAGCGCTCTGCACAGCATCTGTGGTCATTGTCAACCATGATAACATTGATTTTCCACCTTGACTCATAAAAGAAAGTAAATGTTCTTCTTCAGGTATTGTTGGAGTCATTACTGGCATCCACAGAGAAAGTTTTGTTAAAACTTTTCCAACATGTTGTGCTGGATTAGCTGCTGGTATAGCACGCCATATTGCATCATCGTCGGTACCTTTTCTTACAAGTACAACTGTATGTTTAACTCCATAAATAACTTTTCTAACATTTCTGCAAAATCCAAAGATGTGTGATAATGGAATTGAACATGAAAATAATCTCCTTCCACCTTTTAACATCGATTTACATGTTGCAAATCCTAAGTTAAAATTTGGATTCATTGCTGCAACTGTGTCCCCAGCTATATTTAGTGTTACGTTTCTGTTTTCTGGATGATCAGTTACATCTTTGGCAAACATCACTGACGGACCAGCTGATTTTGAATAATCATCGCTGTATCTTGAAAGACCAATTATTGTTGTAGCTACATCAACATCATTTTGAATTGTTTCAATATTTTTTCCATCAATCATATACGTAGCGCCATTAAACAATGCCATAATACCATTATTAACAAAACCAATCGCATAAGCATCAGCCATCGCAGCATCATTATCAGTTCGTAAAATTTCACCTTCTACTTTAATGAATGCCTCAGCGGGTAAGAAATATCTGCTTGTATCTTGAACTTGTAGCTCAACTTGACCAGTTTGATTTGGCTCTCGTGCGTCATAAGAATAATACTGATAATCGCGCACAGATTCATCTTTTAATACTGGTGCATCCATGTCAAACGCGGGATCAGATATACGCTTGAACATCTTTATTATTATCGTCTTCGTCTAACACGAAAACCGCTTCCTGCTATCAGATTAGCGGTTATATTTTTTTCTTTTTCTAACCCAACATTAGTGTTGGCAGCAAATTCTGCTAGTTTTTGATTAGCAGCTTGATTTATTATTTTACTGACATTTGCTGGCATCACTTCAGTGCTGGGTAATTTTATTGGCTGAGGTTTTCGTCGTATTAATCGCGCTAGTCTATCCTTGATTGCTGAGAATGCTTTGCTAGCAACATCACCAACTGCACCAATACCTTTTTCACGAACAACATCAATAGCTTTCATTCCTAGTTGCTTTGCAAGCGGTATTGCTTTTGGGGCTATCCATCTAAATAGACCCTGAACAACATCACCTAGTCCATCTCCGTAGGTCGTTTTGTATATTGGTAATCGTGAATTTATTACCCTGACCATGGTTGGTCTATGAGTATTGTGTATGATCATATTATTATTAAGTGATTTTATCACTAATTGCATCTAATTACATACTTAGTCACTATGATAATCATAAGTGACATCGTCACTAATTTCATTAATGAGAGACCGATACACATTAATAGCCATAACACCACCTGTAAATAATCGTTGACAAATATCAGCTGTTTCATTAATGATTTCTGGGGAATTATTACCAGCTCGTTTTCCTCCAATGTGAATTTCTAGTAGATCAACATCAGCAAGGACGTTATTGGGACAAGTAATAAGGCCACTTCCTAAACCACTTCCAGTTGCGCCAGAAGGATCTTGATATTCTTCCTCACATGTTGTTCTGACTGGTTGTCGTGGTGATTGCAATTGTTTCATTATTTCTTCTAAATGTTTATCTTGTTCAATTTTTTTTTTTTTTTGTTTTATTTGTTCCATTAGTTGTAATTGTGGTGATCGTGGTAATTCAAATTGTAATTGTTGTGGTGATCGTTGTGGTCATGATGATAACTGTTGTGGTAGTTGTGGTGATCGTTGTGGTGATGGTAATAGTCGTTTAACTTGTTTAGTTTTTTCGATATGCTTATATACAGCCGCATCAAATCTGTTAAAATTATCAATATCTTCATTAGATCTGATTTCCGGAATATCAGTAGCGATGCGATATACATCCTTGATCCAATCAACACGTTTTAGAGATTTAACATATTCTGGTTTTACATATTTTTTTCTTTCATAATGTCCAAACGCGGCAATATCAAGTAATTTGTTTGGGTCCTTGATAGCAGCAATACCTTCAGGCGTAAATTTATCTATTATCTTAGTTCTTGGTTTAGGTGGTGGTTGTGGTTGTGGTTGAGCTGCTTGAATACGGCCAGCAATATCAACAGGTAATGTTTCAAGAGCTTTCTGTGTTGCCTCAGTTGCTGTAACAATTTTCTTTGTTGGTTCGACAATCGGTTTAGATAATTGTTCTGCACCTTCTGCAAATTCCACCTGAGACTCCTGACGAGCTTGTAGTTGTTGTTTAACTAAATCACGGACGGGTAGATATTTTTTAATTGCATCTGGTCGCTCTCGAGCTAATCTAGTTGTGTGAGATTCTCCTATCATTATTGATATAACAATAATGATTTAATTATAGCAGCAGATGGGGTGAACGACCAGCGTTAAGTGACCAGCGCGTAAACGAAACATTCCTGAAAATAAAAACGCGGGTCATATGATGTAACAAAATGAGCTAACCCAATCGGCCTGACAAAGTGATTGTTAGAGGTTGTGGTTTAACGTTATTGACCTTGAGATATCATTTTCATAGGAAGGTTTATTTTTTATAAATAAGGTCTCCAACAAAAATGGTCTGTTCACCCCCTCTGCTGCTGGGCTAAATACCCAGGAGAAAAACATTTACCTGGATATAATTATTGTCGTCCAGGAACTCGACTTGATATCCGACTTGACGAACGAGACCAACCAAGACCTGGAGAGTATCCAATAAATGCTATTGATCAAGCATGTCACGTTCATGATGTTGCGTATAAAAGTAAAGATTTGCAACAACGACATATTGCAGATGTGAAGTTGATTCACGCATTAAATTCCATAAAAAATAAATCTCTCAGAGAAACACTTACAAGCTTCCTAGTAAAATCTGCTATGAATGGTAAACTAGTACTAGGGGCTGGTAATTAATCAACTGATTATTATTATACAATGGAATCGATTTATTATAGTCCAAGAGGATACTGGAGGGGTAGAGCAGCGATTAGTAAACTTGCTGATGTAGCAGGTGTCTCACGTTGTGTTGATGCAAATTGGTTAGCACGACAGGCAATATGGCAAATGTATTTACCACCACCTAAACAAATTCAGTATGCACATTTTGATGTCAGTGCTCCCAATGAAGTTCATCAAGCAGATATTATGTTTTTACCACACGATACCACTAAGCAAAATAACGAACTCAGAAGAGGTAATTCAAACATTTAAATTCATTTTAAAATGATCATGGTTATTAGTATGCTTTACTTACCATTGCTGCCGATTGTAATATTGTTTTATATCGTTCATCTTTGCACTGGTCTTTTTCTCAGTTGAGTTACACCATTAAAGGTTCAGAGGCATTGTCGTATGCCACTTACGAAAGTCCGCTTCGCTCGTTTTACATGCATATTCGCCTTTATCGTGCGACCACGGCCGAGAGAGACAGAGAGAGACAGACAGACAGACAGAGAGACTGACAGAGACAGAGAGAGAGGGAGAGAAAGGAGACTAATCATAATATTATTTTGAATGTCAATCCCTGTTTCTTTGTTGGTCGATTAGTATCTTAGTTGTATCATCATAGATCCGGACGGAAATAAAGTCAGAGTCAAGAGGGTGATAAACTGAATTAAAGCTGACATCATTGCTGATTAACCAACACCGTGAGAGAAAAGAGATAGAGAAAAGGGCATTTAATATCTAAAAATGAATTGCTTTTCGAGCTGTATTATTGGTTAAAAACAAAATCAAACAAAGCATTAAAACATAGATTGAGTGTAGGAATTTTCAGTGTGGTCCCCTTGTTGAGACACGCTATTGCAAAGTTATATTACTGGTATTGTTCAACACTGTGGAGAAATCCCATTCAAAGTGTACTAGTTTACTTTATATAGGTCCAAGTTCAAGGTCTTTATTAAGGTAAAAATTATCTTTCGGTCTCACTTCTCCGATTTCCAGAGAGATATAAAGAGAGAGAGAGAGAGAGAGAGAGAGAGAGAGAGCAGAGGGGATTTCGATGAAGTTGTTTCCATTTAGAAAATGGAGATTATTGGTATTTTCTAGTTAATTTCCTAATTCATTAATTCTTAAAAGGCGAACGATTGCAAATATGCATAATATTGTTTGCAATTCTTGTACTAGAAGCCAATATTTAAGTAGATAAAACTGAATACGTTTATATCCATGCTAATCTGACAGTGTTTCATTTACCACTTTCGTGGTTCGATCTTAAATTTTAACCTATTCATTTTATATCCAGACTGTAATTATGATACTGTAATTGATTGATTTTTAACAACCATCTTTAATTAGGCATATTATTTTAACGTATTGTCTTTCCATCCTTCTGTAAACATGTGCTTGCCTAGTCCACAGCTTTGTGACAGCTGGAGATATTTTCTGAAACTGTTTTTACCATAACGAGTCGGCGTGTCACATACCATATGCAGGCTTCCCGGCAGATTTGTAGCTCTAAGATCAATGTCATTGGTAGGAAAAGCACACGAGACAGGCATATAATGTACTGTATTGAACTCCTATTACATAAAGCCCTGGTTGTGTCACATCTCATTGCTTCGGAGTGGTCTTTAAGATCAAAGTTGTACACCCTGAGAGGGTTTCTCAACATGACTTTTGCATCAACTCATATGACACTACTATAAAATAGTGGGTGCCTTGAGTAATGTGCAACTTATTCACCTTTGTCATGGAAAAACATTCGATGTATATCTTGAGCAAGTTCTACTGTTGACAGCAACCATAGCAATCATTAGAACTCCAATGCAACCATGTAGAAACACATACATATTTTCTCCTCTCCCCCAACAATATACAGGTAACATTTATATCAAAGTATTGGAGTAAATATTTGTTATGTAATAATATACAAATAAATGTGTGCATTTTGATGCTGATGACAGCCATATTAGAAACATACCTTTCCCACCTGCACAATCACTTCATCTAATGTTGTCAGATTTGTAAGACATGTTTAATGTGACATGTTTTGATTAATGTTGCTTCGTTCAGCCTCCATGGCAACAAAGTATCTTTGATACCAGAAATGTTGAACCCTGTTTTAGAATGTTAAACTATTCTCGCAATTTAAGGCCAACTTTGCACAAAAAAGTATTTTTTTGTTTACATTTTCTAAAATTTCTACATATAAACCTGACTGCAAAGGAAACAACCAGTTACTTTTGCATGGGGATGAGGCTGGTACCTAGGATCTATTTTCAAACCAGAAATATTTTTCTCTGTAACCTCAAGATAGTTGATTCTATGCAACTACTGTGGTAGGATATAATATGTTATATCTGAAGGCTAGAAATTTGAAGTTTTGAGGTTAAAATATTCCAGCTCTTCTTCTGTTTGAAAATTAGACGTGCAGTCCGTGAGTTTAATACACATAAGAGTAAAATCTCTAAAGCAAACTTAACCTTCAGAATTTTCAATTTTGTTTGCTGCTGTTTCAATGTAAGCCTAGTTAGCCATTCGTGGCTCTTTAGAAGTATGTTTCGCTTACCGTTGATCATTCCTTTCATTTTTATTTTGTAAAGGAATCATTACGTTTACTGTACATAGGATATACTTTGTCCGTCCAAGTATGTGCATCCGTCTGTCTTACTTGTTCGTGCCATAATTCACACATACACAAATACTTATGCACATACATTATACATCACACACACACAGATAGATAGATGGATGGATAGATAGAGAGAGAGATGGATAAATGGATAGATATATAGATAGATAGATAGATATTCACTTATTAGTGAATTGGGGTGAGTATGTGTGTACCATATAAATTAACAGATAGAGGGTTTATCATTTTATTTTTATTCACGAGAGAGAGTGAGAGAGACTTTATAAAGTACACTTTAAATCGGTAACACTTTCATATGACTCCCATCATTCCATTAATCAACAAATTGCTTGCTTTATCCTTTGCTCTAAAACGCATATAAAATTGTTTTACTTCAAGGACATTGTAATACCATCTATTAAAACTATTTGATTACATCGGCGATAGCAATGCAAAGTCTTCTGTTATCACATAGATTAATGTGAAGGCATCAATATCTACTTTCATGCCATTTGCACCCTAGATTACTATTTCGATTTTTCACGTGGTCATGTTAGCGCAATCAAGATTTATTTTTAAACAAGAACATTCTTGCGTACGTTGAAATTTGACCGTCTATAAATATTATCGTATCTCGGTTAGCTTGAACACAAGCTTAATTTCAAATTCTTTCGACATTTCGAATCAAACATACAAAAGTGAAAGCAAAGTAAACTTTTTGAAAATGTATGCAGTTGAAATTCATCACTGATATAAGAGTATATAAGCAACAGTCTCTTGTTGAAACCATAATTATATGCGTCTTCATAAACTATTGGCAAATTACAATTTTAGGGAGCCCCAAAAATTGTTATATCAAATTGTTTTATGTCAGCACTTTAAAAGCCATGTCAATTTAGTGCAAGTGAGATATAATAATAATAATAATAATAATAATAATAATAATAATAACAAATGCACCGAAATGTCATGGTGTTCAAAAGAAACTTAATGGAAATGCGAATCTTCAACACAAATTTTACATAATGACATAAAAGTTGGAAAACTGTGCTATGGAACTAACAAAGGTTCCATATGTTTCCACCTGAAGCAATGTGTTCCTCGGGGAACAATGAGATACATACACAGAGACAACAAAATTTCGCACACTGAAGAAAAATATGAAGAATAATTAGTATCTCAAGACTTATGGCAAAAAACAAATTAATTCTGAGTAACTACATGACTAGAAATGACCGGATACGTATTTGACTTTACACAGAGTGTGACGTACACGTAGACAAAGTCACGGAGAGACTTGGATACAAGTCTTAGTAGTACGGGTAAATCAATAAGAGCATGCAGTCCAGTTTAGTCTTTACCTATTCGGATGAAAGTCAGGATAGATTTCAGCTAAACACATGTGGAATTGATGTCAACTATTCCAACTTATTATTATTATTATTATTATTATTATTATTATTATTATTATTATTATTATTATTATTATTATTATTTGCTAGAAATTAAATTTGTAACAATAGTAGTTAATATTATTATTATAACAAATAATTTATATTATTATTGGTTGTTTGTTATTATGCTTATATGGTTACAAAATTCGCTGAGATAAAATGTCATTAGCAGTAACAACAATTCTGAATATTTCAAATATTGTAATCAGAAAGGGAAAAATTTTTACTTCCCATAAAAAGGGTCAAAAGTTATATGCACATGAACCCTTAAACTTGTATATAAATCTCTCCGATAATGAACAGTTGTTAAGAAGTAAAGAAAATCACCTAGTTCCACTTCAGCTGTGCGCTCATAAGGCAACACTATTGCCCTGCACATCCGGGTTCGGTTATATAATCAACTTTTTGGACACGTCTAATGTCAGATTTGGCTATGAAAGGTTGATACAAAACATATTTTAAAAGCAAACATGAAGCTATTTCATAACTCCAAGAAAATCAAAGTAATGGATTCATTGCATAAAATAATAACATTCAGCTTTACACCAAGAAGACTAGAAAAAGACAGCCATGCACAAATAAACTTATCGTTTGCAGACGACACATTTTCTTTAAAAACTTCTCTAAATTTGCTTAATAGCCGACAATTACTACTATAACAATGAAATATCCGGCATATAATTTGCGCTTACATAAATGTACACAAAACAACAGATGTCGTTATGGCTCATCGATTTCTAGGTTAATACAAATATTTTCCAGTAACCGCAACAAGTTGATATAAACTAATTGCAACATAATACATTTAAAGGTTTAATTCCTGTAGAAACAGGCATGTAAAGTTTCATAAACACTATGGTTTTTCTGTTTTATTTGTTTGTCTTGTCTGTTTCGTGTATGTCTTTGAGAAAGACTCATTAAGAGTCGAAAGCGCTCAGGCTAGTTAGATGCTAGTTTTGCACTGTTCGTTGTCAGTTTATTGCATTTATCTTAATCAATCCCTGACATACGTGATCCCTTGCTGGATCCAGTCCACTTGAAAGGACTGTTATTCGCCATATGATTTGTATTCTTTATATATATATATATATATATATATATATATATATATATATGTGTGTGTGTGTGTGTGTGTGTGTGTGTGTGTGTTTCAACTTTAATGAATAAAATGTCATTTTGATATTCCGTAAATAACGTCTTCTAAAGACTGCATAAAATATGTTAAATAAAAAGAAATTCTATAGAGCAAAGATTTTAAGACTAAAAAAATACCCGTTTTCGTACTTACTGCATCATACACACTAGCATCAGCATGCATTGCAAATAGATTTAAACCTTTACTGCCATTAATTATAAGTCATGTTCAAACAGGTTTTGTTAAAGACAGATAAATATGAGACGATATGACCATATATTTTTCTATAAAAATTCAAGCTTGACTACTTCTTCTTTTAAGATTCCGTGGCATGGCTTTTTATTGATGAAGTTCTAAATTTCTAAAATTTAGCAAGGATTTTCTCGGCTGGATCTATCTTTTCTAAACAAATATAAATCTTGTTTTCAATTATACCAAACCCATCTAAAACCAAGATTCAAAAGCTAGATGTACTTATCCAAACATTTGTATGGGGTTGTGGAAAAGATAAAGTAAAAAAGAAAGTGTTATGTAAAGAGTATTTTGCAGGAGGTTTGAAAATGTTAGATATAAACATTGACATTGAGCGACTCACTGAGAAAGACGGAAAATCGAGAGGAATGGAGGAAGCTGGTTGTTCGGTTTTGTTTGGTGCCCCAACGGTCTACCAGACTACGGGACTGATGATGATGATGAGGCAAAACTTAATGTGTGTATAAATGATTTAACTTCTAATCACCAGCTATTTTTTCTCCAGTGATGGGAAACCGCATCGATCGCTATAGGCCAGCACATAATGTGAAGCAGATCTAAAACACTCCGCGATCGCAATACAGAAACAAAGTAAACTGATATGAGTGATGCACAGTTGTCACTTGAACTCATACAGGCCCCCTAGGAAGGCTGAATGAATTTGGAGAGGGGGTGACTTCATGTGGAGCAAATGCAAATGGACCCATGTGACACAACAGCAACAAAAACTACAAAGAGTACAGTGTTAAAGGGGCTAAGGGAAATTCTGTTTCAAGATGTACAACAAAGGCTTATCACAAAGTACGAATAACGTCCCCACGATGAGTATGTGCATATAAATTAGTTGCCAGGTCGTCATGCGAGTGTGTCTGCTACCCACGAGTGCATATAACACCGATTCAGTGCCATCATTTTTTGGTGATGCGTGCTTAGTCGTGAAGGAATATGGGCTAGTGCGTGCAGGCAAGGCGATGGGTGCCATTTACCCGCGGACCTGGGTTCGAATCTCCGTAGAGTACGAATTAAAATTCTCTAACCTGTATGATAGTATTATTTGTATTAAAATATTAATTCTGCCTACTATTATCAAGCATTCTTCTACAGAATCCAGGGATAGCACTTTCCGTTCTGTCTGGTGCATATTTATAATTCTATATAATTTATCCTATATACCTTGATTTCTTTCATAGGAATCCGGAATGACTGTGTAGATAGATGAGAATTAGTTATCAGGTCGTCATGCGAGTGTGTCTGCTACGCACGAGTGTATATAACACTGATTCAGCGCCATCATTTTTTGGTGATGCGTGCTTAGTCGTGAAGGAATATGGGCTGGTGCGTGCAGGCAAGGCGATGGGTGCCGTTTACCCGCGGACCTGGGTCCGAATCTCCATACAGTACGAATTAAAATTCTCTAACCTGTATGATAGTATTGTTTGTATTAAAACATTAATTCTGCCTACTATTATCAAGCATTCTTCTATAGAATCCAGGGATAGCACTTTCCGTTCTATCTGGTGTATATATATATATATATATAATTCTCTCTCTCTCTCTCTCTCTCTCTCTCTCTCTCTCTCTCTCTCTCTATATATATATATATATATATATATATATATATATATATATATATATATATATATATATATATACATATATATGTGTGTGTGTGTGTGTGTGTGTGTGTGTGTGTGTGTGTGTGTGTAAATGCAATAAACTGACAACGAACAGTGCAAAACTAGTATCTAACTAGCCTGATATATCTGCTATATAAAAGTGAACTCCTTGGTGGTGGTAAGTGGTGCAAGTAAGTGAAATCCTCCTAGGGGCAGACTCTATACATACGGAGGTCATAATTTTGCAAAACTGTTAGATAAATGTAAAATGTTAAGTATCAAAGATCGCATACACGTGTGTGTGTGTATATATATATATATATATATATATATATATATATATATATATATATATATATATATATATATATATATATATATTATTTACATATAGTGAAGCATTTTTGAGTTAATAAATAATGACTACGTCGGTACCAGATATGTCAATACAAAACAAATGAGACAAAGTTGAAACCTAATTTAATACATTATCCATCCCACGAAGAATTAAGGAGTTTAAATAAACGACATTTATACATAGCTATAGCAAAAAGACAAAATTTACTTCAAACACTTTCATGATTAAGTACAGATTTTAAGGTATTAACATTCAATATTTTATCGATTTTAAGGACATTGAATTATATTTGCATAAAAGTATCATTTCAACTTCGGCTGTTTTCTTATGTCAAAAGTCAATCAAACCAATCGTTCAGCCTATGACACTACTGTCTGCAAAGCTTGTGCAAAATAACTTAAGAAATAGGAACAGTTGAGTATATAACGTTAAGTACATATTGGGACCTGTACATATACCAGTATTGAATAGAATTGAACTGGAGAATACGATTAAAAATTTTACATATTAAATTAGAGCAGGACATAAGCGAAAGTACAAGATGGATTTTTCACATATAATGTTTCGTCTGTGCTGTGATTTGCACTAAACACACCACCGGATAAGTTAGAGCGAGAAAGCAATTCGCTTGAGTTGTGTGCGGTCGAAGATAAGAACATTATAATTACTAAAATTAGTTTCTTATATTGCTAATGTTTGAAAAATAGTTGAACCATCTTACTTTAAACTGGGTAAAATACCTGAAATATAGAGATTGAGAGAAAGACATGATGACATGTTAATCATATCTCAGTTTGGTGGTCCTAGTGACAATAAAGATTATGTTGGAAAAAAGATTTTTCTGAGATAAGGACATTACGGACAGAAATATATATGTAAGAATAGCTTGAATTCTCTATACGCAGGAAAATTCAGAACAAAAGTCCGTGTTACAATCCGATATATATAATTCATGAAAATGTCGCAGTTTTACCACTAAACAACTTCCAACAACAATTAGGGGTTTTGTATGTTAGTTAATGTCATTTTTAACGTATTATTGCTACTAAGAAGAAAAGAGTTTACACAATGGCATAGACGTGCTTCTGAAACAAGCGCTAAGCGCGACCTATTCAAAGCGGAGCTTAATATATTATGCTGGATCAAATAGTTTACATGGGAATAGACTCTGTTTAAGTATTTTACGATCTCAAGACCAGTGAATGACGAATTAAGCTAATTTAATGGGCATGACGTAACGACTGTAATTACAATTGTAGTTATTCCAAACACATGTATTCAAAGGAGATCTAAATATATTGTGCTGGATCCATCAGTTTACAAAGGAACATATTGTTACACATATGTAATTTAATTACTTGTGTGTTAGTTTTAATTTCTTTTTTATTTTATTTTTATTTCATTGCAAGTTATTATAACTTTATTCACTGGATTTGACCTTTTTTTTTAGAAAATCTAGTTCAGTTCTAGCAAATAATACTATTGCTACATTTTTATTTTTAGCTGACCTTGGTTAGGAAATTCGTAAACACTAAGTGAAAGCCATTGGTCGTAATCAAAGTCATACTTCGCTTGCGTGATCACTCTATTTTGTAAATAACGCCTTTTTTATTGAATCTTATAGTAAAGATTTGTTCAGTAGAGTTAAGTTCTTCCATAGCTTACGTGCAAATTGTCTTGTAGTAAGTGATCACGTGACCCATCACGCGGGGCTGAAATTGCGTTTCTGGTTGGGTTTAATGCTCAATCTTAGTGTTTCTGAATCAGTTGTAAATCATACCTTCAGGCTGAAAGGTATTCCTGTTGTTGATATTTTAATTGAGTTTTTCTTATTTAAAATAATTTATTCACCCTGGAAAATAAGTGCTTCTTCATCACCTTCTTGGACAAAGACATTTAGTGGAAATTCTCCAGAATTCTAAAG
Organism: Megalonaias nervosa; assembly: GCA_016617855.1. Classification (NCBI taxonomy): domain Eukaryota; kingdom Metazoa; phylum Mollusca; class Bivalvia; order Unionida; family Unionidae; genus Megalonaias; species Megalonaias nervosa. The sequence continues at coordinate 24,417 of JAECUM010012112.1, forward strand.
CCGGGATATTATTCTGGATTCATAAAATTCAACGAGGAACTGTTAATATTAGTACAACGACCTCATCTGACGTCATAGTCCGCCATCTTGGAACTTCACCGGGATTCGAACCTTGATTCATTTTAGACTTTTTAGTGATAGGACTTATATTTTTAGATTCCAGGATTAATTTTTGGATTATATTCACAAACTGTAAGTCCTTTTTCATATTTTTACCTTGTTTTCTAGGGAAATAAATTATTTTTGTTAAAATTTACAAAGCTTGTTGGCTTCACTCTTTTCTTTGCTACTTTTGAATGAGCCTACACGTAACAAAGAAAACTGGGTCCTCGTCTTCGGGATATATGAATTTTGGCTAAAATTTTTCAAAAAAAATTATTTTTTGAAATTTAATTTCCCCTAGTTTTCAGAATATTTTAAATCCCAAGTATCATTTCACATTTTGTTTGAAATCTTTAGAGAAAACAACAGGCTTTTTCACAATATCATCAAAAGTAGAGATTTTTTTTAATTTTATCAAGGAGTGTTTGGACATTTTGAAAATGGAAGTCCAGCTAAAAAATTTGAGATAAGACAGGTTCAGTTTCAGATAGAAAAGATATATATAGAAGATCCTCTAGTGATGTTTGACATTTATGAGGACTTTATTACTTTCTTTACGAAATATTACAAATGGGATCTTGCCCATTAATACAGTGTTTCACGATTAGCACATGATGCAAATTTAAAGATATTGGGTGTTGAATCAGAGTCATTTCCCTACAATGATGACATAGTGAAGTTAGTATGGTACCACATAGACAAATCATTACTACGCGGACGAACATAGGTTCTGTATCACTTATGGATGATTCTGCAAATCCTCACCCAATTAAACGTTTAAAGGACACAGGAGGTTCTCAGAGTCTTTTATTATTTGCTACTTTGCCTTTTTGAGAACTCTTCGACTAATGAATGTGTTCCTTATTCAGGGAGTAAAGTGCAGCTTTGTTAATGTTCTTCTGCAACGTTTTGTTAATTTGTCATCAGATTTAGTCTCAGGACCCTTGACAGTCGGAACAGTGACATTGTTGCCCACCGAGGATATTTATCTATTCCTAGGCAATGACATCCACTTGTAACTGACACAAGCCTTGGTTGGATCAGAAAGTTGATCCTATCGAAAATGAAATCCTTGATTTATATCCATCTTGTGCACTTACAGGAGCTATGTAAATGAAAGCTCTTGAGAATGATGTTGATCAAACAATTCTTCATTAAGTTGACACCTGCATTGGTCATGCTCTTGGTGAGGTCACATTTACTCCTCTCTTGGATCAAACAAAAGGTATTGATCACAGTGATCTTCTTTAACTACTCATTATCTTTATTCTAATCAGGGTGATAAATGACAATCACTTGTCGTCAAACAGGACAAAGATCCTGATATCTCCTGTTTGTTTCAGATGGCTATTTGCGAATCTAGGGACGCAGAAATACGTGTTTCTTAATTTGTTAAAAATAGGGTCCTTTTGGAGAAAATGGGCACTTGAAGTACCCACCGGTGACGAGTAGTCAGTGATAGGAAAGTCTTAGTCTAGCTCATGAAACGCCTTTGGATGGTCATTTAGCGGTCAATAAGGCTCTCCACAAGATCTTGAATCATTTTTTATTAAAGGTGATGTTGGTAAATACTGTAGATCTTGTCACATTTCACAAATAGTAAGACAAAACCAATTAGAAGATACCTACATCTACAACCTATTCCTGCATTTTATGAACCCTTTAGTAGTATAGTTGTAAATTGTGTTGGTCACTTACCTAATACTAACATATAATATTAAGATCATATATTCTACCAAGCTGAAGCATCTCATACAATCCAGTACAAATGAATAAGGTTCCAATAAAATGCAAGTGATATTTCAAATAAGATCCAACAGTGAAGGTGTTGATGTGCCTGTAGTATCGAATGTACTAATGTACCGGTGGCTTGAAATGTGACGATGAGCTAACAGTCGGTTGATGATTCACAGTAATATATTCCAAACTGTCCTTGTTTGAATTCACTTTAATTCCAAGTTAATGTCTCTGTTTATTGAGCACTTTATAATTCCAGAGAATAATATTTTGAATAAGTCCAAATCAAAAACTGAGCACTAGAATACAAATGACGCTGCCTCATATGTTATGGCTAGGATGAGGAATTTTTCTAGTAAATAAGATTATATTTTAAAACAATAAGACACAAAAGCCAGGATGTGGGCCTAAAGTTCATTCCTAGAACAATCTAAGTTGCAACAATACAAGGCGTGTTACTAATCTTATAATAAAGAACATGGTAAACAGTATGTCCTTGACTGAGACTAAGATAATGATCTAATATTTAACCTACACTCACAGAATGATTGGCTCTAATCAGGTAAGCAAAGAACTTGAGTTTAGGCAAGGTCAGTTGCAATTGAGAAATACAGACCACACAGAAAATCTTTATTTTATAAGAGCAAATATGAAAATTACAATCTGACATATAAATTATAACATTTTTCATCTTCTGAGAAAAACTATCTTTCATTTGACATTTCTATTCAAATATCTTTTTTGACACAGAGAACAAAGACACATATTTGATGTCCCACAGCAGCTAACTGCTATGTCAGATATCAATGGAAACAGACGATATAGATTTAAAAGTTTTAACAACTAATGTCTGTTCACATAAAGTAGTTGCTCCGTCTGACACTGACCTTTGACCTTTTCTTGATTTTCTCATATTCATATTCTTTTCTTCTCAGTTAAATCGTAGACAAAGTTTGATGACGGTCAAATGGTGGAAACAAATATTATTTGCCTTTCAGTAAACTTCATTCCCTCTGGATGGAGATAGTTACAAATTTGTACATCAATGTATATCTAGTCAATATTTTTGTATCCTTCTCAAACTACTTTTCTGTGTATATATCTTCTCTTTCAGTGTTCTGATTACACTATGAAACCACGGTCTTCTTTATACAAAGTTCAGTGCTCAATTCAGTTTTGGGTGTCTATATGTCTTTGCTTATTTATTTTTACCGACATCGATTCTAGCACGTAATGTGAGTCATTGTATCCACTTCAATGCTGAATGCATCTGTTTCCATTATGTTGAATCAGTCAAATATTTTCTTCAGCGGTTTCATCATTTTGCTTGTTTTGTCAGCACTACTTTGTACGACATCGCTTTTATTAACAACTTCTCATATTTGCTTGTATCTTTATTACTATTCAACCTCAGCATGCAAGTTGTAAAACTCATTACATGTAACATTTATTTATCGATTTGATCCTATTATTCGAACTAGCAATATACAAATTGTAAGTTGTTTTCATATATCTACTATTGTTTTTGGTTTAGTTTTACATAATAGTAACAACTACAACAACAACAACAACCAAAATAATAATAATAATAATAATGTGGACCTATTACAGAGCCTAATCTATAAAGGTCCTCGACGCTTTGCAATATGAGATAATACATAAAACATACACAACGGCAAAATTAAGATAACAAACACCATGAACTAGCAAAACAAAAACATGCTGAAAATAATTAAGGAAGTAAACATTACTAAGTCTGTTATTGTAATCGAAATATGCGTGTTTTAAGAGTACACATGAATGAGATCACAGTGTCCTTGTATCCAAGATCTATATGCAAATTCGTTCCATATAGTTGGGCCCTGGTACGCACAAGAACGTTTTCCGTATGGTTTAGTTTTAACAGTGGGAGCAATGACAATGATACTGTCTCAAGAGGAGCATAAGTTTCTAGATGGGACGTATAGATGGGTGAGGTCAGATAGGTATTTAAAAGATGTTATTCCTAGGATTAATACATCTGACAATAACTTTAATACTGTAACAGAATTACGCAATGACTTACATAAAGGACATATTGATTTTAAAATGAAATTGAATAAACCCAACAAAAAAATTTAGAAAGAGGTCACACTCAGCAAGGAAGTATTAAAATATTATTCAGTGATCAAGGGAAAAGAGAATTAGTGGACTGTACAGATGTATTGGAAGTAGTCAATTAAAATTAGTTTCACCTAATCAGACTTTGAACTACATGACAAAGACATAAGGGACATACAAATAAACATTGGTAGAGGAAAACATGCAAATGAAACATCTTCATTGCAGTGACTTTTGCAAAATACTTAAAGAAAAACAACTCAGTTTTTGGACAATTGCCAGATGTTTGCATAATGATTGTTTTAAACTAAATGTTATTATAATTCATATGAATTCAAATGACACGTGTCAATGTGCAATTTCATACTTATCAATAAACATAAGTAGCTTACGTGCATTGTCGGAACCACTGTTATAAGTGAAACGAATTAATACATTCTTGAGAAGAAAGAAATAACTATTTTAGTTTTTGGAAATCCTCTTAGTTAGAATTCTTGCACTTAATGCACCTCACTTCTAATTTTCCAACAGTGTACATAAACAAGTTACAATAACATAATCTAAAAGCTCAATTTAATGACATAGCACGTTCCGTTGTGCAAGTTACATCTACCGATGCTGTGTATGAGAAAGATGGCCACGATGTTATCTACAGTGTCAGTTAGTGCCCGGATATGAGATAGACGTATCCCACATGACTTAATGGCATGGCAATACCGTATTACACGTGTACAGAAATGCGAGAAATATCAATCAACCTCTTTCTACAGTAATAATGCATGCTACGGGGGACGTTCATCACACAGCTTTCATTGAATCTATACTGAGAAAACTAAACAAAAAGTGTACTTAATTACTTGTGACATAGCCAAGTATGTACAAGCCCACCACCACCATCATCATCACCAAGAACCTATATTTCAAGTTTCCTTTTGAGTTATACAAACGTAAATTATCGCATGGGGAGGAAAACAAATCTAAAAGCATCAACCAAAAATTATATTTCTAATAAGTACTGACTTAATCGACCTTTACCATGCAAGTGGGTCGACATAAAGCATATCGACCAGAACTGACTGAAATTTAATTCAAGATAAGCCTTATATACATTTTCAAATGCATCCTTGGCAAAGATCATGACTTAAGAAGATAAACGGTGAACGGTAAGATGATACACGTAAACGAAGAAATAGTTAATCTAAAGATTAAATAGTTCAGGTACATTACATACTTCACCCCTCTGCCAAGATGAGCGTGCAGTTAGAATGTTATTTCAGTCAAAGGTGATTTCTTAGTAAGGAAACCGCCAACTCTAATCCGACTGGTTTTGCTGTATAATTAAGGGTTAAAATTGCAGCACCTAATGATGCAATTAACGTATCTGGTGATGCATTCTAAGTTGTAATCTCGGCTTGCTCCAGAGCTGTGACATTAATTTATCCACGTAATAAAATAGGGACAAACACATTGTACTCTCTGAATAGGGTACACTTGTAGTCTTATCGAAGTATAATGTCATAGTTGCTATTGCACTGTGCAATTCTGCTGTTTTTCTGTAAGCTTTCAGCTGATCTTCATGTTCTTATCAAGCTTCCGTAATGGAAGTATCTAACTTGTTATATTTCCTCAATTACTAAAAAATGTATTTGAATCTAATGCAAGTATAGTATTTCTGTATCTGATCTGCTACTGATCATCAGTGAAATATGAAGGAAAGAAACAAACAAAAAAAATGCTTTCCAGAAGATAGATTTATCAACATTTTTATAAGTGGCATATATCCACATGTCCTGCTAAGTGCATTTGCGACTTGATGTATAGTTGTGGATTGTGGGATTAACTATAATAACGTAGGGCTGTAAAGGCTAACCAGCGATTATTTTCATATCCAAATAGGCACACTCAAGCGCGCAATCATTGCGTGAATCGCTCGGATAATAGAATCGTTATGGAATTCCTTATACAAACAAGCATGAGCAGGTGTTGAGAATCCCTGATCTGCGAGCACATGCTATTATTTTTCTGTCTGAATCGCTGTATTATTTTTGTTGTTATTAACATATCGCATTACTTTGAACAAAAGAATATGCTCAGTGAGTAAACCACATTCAAGTTATGAAAATATATATCCATTTTAAACACTCAGATCTGAATCTGCAAGACAGTCATTTTGTAAATAAATTGACATTTTTGAAAGTAGGTGTAAAAAATTCTGTAAAGCTCGAGTTTGCTTGTGTGTATGTATGGAAAACGCGTATCAGCGAAGTCATTCTTAACATTGCTGAGAAGAACTGTAAAGCCTGAAGTCTAGATGTATTATTCAGCATGCAGTGTTTGTGTAATTTAGACACCACATGCTAAATTAAATATTCGTCTGCTTGAAGTTCACTACGTCCTTTCATATACAAAAGTCCTTATTTGGCTTACCTGGAAAGAACAAGTGACCCAATACCTCTATTTTAAAAAGAATGTTGCATTCAGCACACCTGGGAAAAATATGCAACTCGATACTTTCATCTATGAATGCAATTATATAATCAGTCTGCTTGGAGAGGAAATGTGATGATTCATTAGCCTATATTGCGATTTTAATCTCTTTTATTCCTTATTTCGTGCTCAGTTAAGGAAACTGTAAACAAGATTTCGCTGAGTAGATACATAATTGCTGAGTAAATAATTTTTGTCTTTGTTGGGTAGAAACTTATACTACTAAAATAGCCAGTACTGTCAAACTGAAGTTTACACTTTGGAATTAAGCACTGATAGTAGGCACACTTTTTTTTCTCCATCAGGATTGGTAATTTCACAATCGGTTATGTTTATTTTATGTCTCATATTCATCGGAGTATATACGCTAGCGTCTGTGTTAAATTTCCGTTGTAATCGGAACGGCAATGGATAAGTGTTCATTCTGAAATAGGAATATTTTATGTCTTCTTTCTACAAGTACTTGACATTTCTAATTACGCGCATTCATTCAAACTCCTGCTCTAACATTTAAGACATAATGTGTACAAGTCTATATTTATTCCTTTAAATATACAGCAACATTCATTTCAAAATCTATTTGACCTCTCGCATGCACATTCCTTTGTATTACTTGTGATTAATAAAGACTTTATTGTTGCCATTGTTATTATTTGGGAATTTTAATACCATAATAAGTTAAACAAATGCCAAATGTTTATTCTTGTGGCTAGATATAATGAATGCAAGTAAATCATGTCACTCCATTAATAGCAGGTCACCTGTATCTATTATTTGCACGTCGATGATTACTTTAACCGTTTGAATTAAGCCCTGTTTGGTTCCGCGTTATATACAATCCTGAAGCTTAGTTCAGGTCTCTTAAAAATGTTACGTCATTGAACTTAATATGTTTTGAAAAATGTTCTCAGAAAAAGAAAACTAAATCTCGTTCTCATTTTTCTTTATTGAAATCAGCAAGGACTTACATACATATCAGGTGGCTAGTGGTTAGAACGTCCGCCTCGGATGCGGGAGGTCGTGGGTTCAATCCCCGGTCGAGTCATACCAAAGACTTACAAATATGGTACTTACAGCTGGCGCTCAGCATGAAGAGGTTGGTGTTAGGACAGGTCGGCCTTGTGTCAGGATAATGTGACTGGGTGGGACATTATGCTACATGTCTGTGGCATGATGTCCCAGCTAGACATCACTATAAACTGCCACACTGCAGACATCGTAGCGATATGACTGAAAAATTGTTAAAGCTACGTTAAAAATCCAAATAACACACACACACACACACACACACACACACACACACACACAAATATCAGTATATTGCCATGGCAGTTTAAATTCTACCAACAACTTTAAACGTTCCTCACAATCTGTAAATCTCCTTGAAAAATACCCGTATTTACTTTCCATAGGTAAAATAAGAAGATTAAGAGGAAATGCATATGACGTAAATCGGAATAAAACGGACTGTCTGCTATAGTAAAATGTATAAACGTGTTCCAACAGCTCAAGCTGAACTCAATAAATACTCATATATTGCATATGTACATATAATTGACAATACAATTTAAATACAGTAAACCGGATCTTCTTCTTCTTTAATCACAGTTCGGTTTCAGGCTAAATAAAATCGTGTTAAAATTAATGTATTTGCTTCCTACTTCTCTTATAACAGTACCAATCGCTGAAGCAAGACTCTATATACTTATGTTATGTGCACTGTCGATGGGTTTTTCTTGTCACCGGATACGTATTTACAAGGTAAATTGTATATCTCTTACAGAAGTAATGGATTAATTCAGAGAGCAATCTGAATAGCACGAGTTCATCACTGTACCGTCGTCAGTCTGTGAGCACTTAGGTCATCTAAACTAAATTACGTACAAGTTTTGCATCTTTTCCTGTACGGACGAACGCCAAGCAAAACCTATAAGCAGATAAACGGAACAAATTTTAGTTATTTTACTTTTCATAAATAATAATAATAATAATAATAATAATAATAATAATAATAATAATAATAATAATAATTTTTTGTTTGTGGTTTGGGTTTAGTGCCATTTTTCAGCGCAAGATAGGCTATATGTTGCAGCCAGTGTAAATGTTGATGGAACGTTCCGTACAAAGAACCAACGACCCATTGGTAGAGTCCGAGATTCGAGCCCACGCAGACAGAGGTGAGATGGCAGTGATCGGTAAAGACGAGAGCTTTAGACCATTCGGTCAATAGCAATAATAATTATTACAATTATTATTATTATCATTATTATTACTATTACAAAATACTTGAGAAGCAGCGTAGGGAGGGTGCGAAGACCAATTATTCGAGCAAAATAAGGCTTATGCCAAGGGGTTGATGAGGGAGGCTGAACAGACAAATATTCAGTCAAAATAAGGCTTACAACAAAGTTGGCCACACAAAGCCAGGGAGGCTGAAGCTAGGGCGTAGATTTCAAAGATTTCAAAGATCGTGTAAATTTATTGTAACAAATTGTTCTCTGAGCATTAGCAAAGAATTTTTAAACCTAATCATATCCATGTCACCGGAACACCAAGTCTAATGAATATTTCGCAGCATATGTCTATCAACGCCATTAAAGACAACGAAAAGATTGCAGTTATCTCTGATCACTTTAGGGCTCTGTACGTACAGTTGTCTTTATGTCTACCTCGTGAGAATATTCTGGCTGGATTTGTTCATTTGTCGAGCATACCACTAGATTATTAATACTACCGTCAAGATCATCGACTGATGGTGCATCATCGATGTCAGTGATACATTTAATAACGTCATCGTCGCTGTCACCGTCATCGTCACCGTCGTTGCTGTTTTCCAAACCTTTTGCATTTTTATTGAATTCCTTAAAAACATAGCATCGTTGGTCATCCACGGATGGTGCCACTAAATAAAGTTTGTTGCATTTGAGCCATCTCATTATCATGTTAAGTAACAACTGAGTTTTACCAGACCCAGATGGGCCAATGATAATTCCACGAATAGTTTGGCAATGCTGGATGTATCTTGACTGGCTCCTGTTCTCGAGTTGCTGAGAAGTGAATCACATTCATGTTGTACAAATATGATAGGTAAATGAGTTTATATTGTGTTCGATGTGAAAAACGTCACTGATACTAGTGGATTAAAAACAACAACGACAAAGAATCGTCGACATGTACTTACAGGTACGTGTGTGAAATGTGGTACAAAAAATGCAAAGTTTGTGGCATCTCGCGAGACGTCAAGTGGTGGTGATATCGTGAAGGCACTCAGTGGATTACCAGGAACTCCATGGGCTAAGTATCCTAGTCAAAAAACATCTGGGATATAATTATTGTTGCCCTCGAACTCGACTTGACATTAGACTCGACGAAAGAAATCAACCAAAACCGGAAGAATATCCAGTAAATGCGATTGATCAAGCGTACCATGTTCATGATGTTGCGTACAAAAATCAAGATCTGCAACAACGACATATCGCAGACGTAAAGTTGACTCACAAGTTGAAGTATGTAAAAAAAAAAAAATCTCAAAGAGAATTGTTTGCCAGTTGGCTGATAAGATCGGCGATGATCAGTAAACTCGGGGTGGGGCGGGAAATTAATTGTCCTATAATTATAATAATGGAGTCGATTTATTATAGACCAAGAGAATACTGGAAAGGCAAAGCGGCGATTAGTAAACTCGCTGATGCAGCAGGTGTTGTCCGTAACGTTTCCGCAGATTGGTTGTCCAGGCAAACAATATAGCAAGTTTATCTACTACGATTTCAGTATGGACAGTTTGATGTTAGCCACTCCCAACGAAGGTCTTCAGGCAGATATTTCGTTTTTACCTAATGACACTGTTGCAACTGCCTCAGCACTTAAAAGACCGACACCCACATACATGCAGCTGCGTTTGGACGAATTATCAGCGTGGATCCGGGCCGTCTAGAGGTCTGCGATGGCCACGATTGCTATCGGTTTATCCTGGCAAAGAATTTATTGGTGCAGTAACATCTCTGATGCAACAACATAAGGTTAAAATTCAGACTTGGACACACCGCAATACATCGCGATCAGGCAATCGTTGAGCGATCTAATCGAACTCTTGCCGAGCGATTGTTTGGATATCAGTACGCCCAGGAACTTTAGACAGACACGAGATCTCGCGGATTGGTTGCAAGACTACCAAGTGTGATTGCCGAGTTCAACAACGAAGTTACGCGTGGAATTTCTGTGAAACCCATCGATGCAATCGCTAAGAAGCGCACACAGGTTAAGCGGCTCTCTCTCTCTCTCTCTCTCTCTCTCTCTCTCTCTCTCTCTCTCTCTCTCTCTCAGAATGCATTACTCGGTAATGTGACGGTCAGGTATTTATATGAGCCTGGTTAACTTAGAGGTGGTATAAAAAGAGCATCTGATCCTATCTGGAGTGTAAACACACATAAGTGTGATAAGATGTTCTGGTAGACCTGCAATCTACAGGCTAGATTCGGTGGCTCCTCAGCGTGGATTTGTCCGTAAACAATTACAAATAATTCCCACCAGCATGGATTCGCTAGTTACATTCAAGATAGGTTAGCATCACATTCACAAGTGTATGGCTCAAACTACTATTGATTCTGTCAACGATAAATTGTCGTGGGTCATTAGGACAATGCCGCCACAACATTACTGTATTCAATTCCATGATGAATTCAGGATCAAGATCTAACTCACGTTTATTTTCTGGGTCATTTCGCTGGTAACCAGCTACTTGTTGTTCTTACCGTAGTCTCCTTAATTTTCCAAGGTTTATTATCTTCTACAGTATAATCTATCCTGTGTAGTTGCGACATTCTTGTAACTCTCGATACTGCCAGATACACTAAATTTGACCATTCGACACGATCATCGACAATCCAAATATTTATATCATTGCTTGTTAGTCCCGGAGATGAATGAATTGTTATTGCATATCCTAGAGTCCAGAATGATGGCTGTGCTAAAGCTTTTTCAACAGTGTCAATGGGGACAACAACGTCATTAAGAACGAGTTTTTGTTTCTTCAATGATCCCATAATCTCAGCGTCAATATTCTGTCGACGGGTATCTGCTGGGCGATACATAATGGGACTAATATCTATGAAGTGAGAATAATTTATTTTGAAGTGAATCAGGAAATATTTTTCTTGATGCAACAATGAGGTCACTAGGGAGCTACAAATTCATGAAATCATCAATCGCAGTCTCTGGAATCTCACTGCGCATCATCTAACATTGAATCCTGTTGGATGTAAGTCTCATCCTTGCTTTTAGCATCTTCAATGATTCATCGGTGGCCTTGTGGTCCTCTAACATTTTCCCGTAATAGTCGATATATTCCTTTCACCAGGCGTGTGGTGATTCACCACTGAATGGGGGAGGTTGACCATGATCGTCGCACATGATAATCGCCGTTGATTTTGTCGATAGCCAATCAAGAAACATTTCTAAATTATCTTTAGATACCGAACATATTTCATCCTAGATAATGATCTTAGGAATATGTTTCTCACCCATTCTTTCTGGAGTCCACGCATCACCGCGCCATCGAAAGAAACTGTGATAAGTATGAGACTGAATACCTCTCTCTTTATCTCTCTGGCAAGACGATGAGTTGGGGTTAGTACTACCATGTCGGCGGGGTGATCGGACTTAAACAATCTTAACGCACTTGTAGTTTGAACAGAACTACTAGGACCATTAAGATAAACCGTTTTATGTTGCGATGCAGGATCATGGACCAATGGTGCTGATGAAGGATGGGACAATTGTCCAATTTTTGTAATACTGAGGAAGAGGTTTATAATCTGCAGACTCAGAATAATTACACATTAGCTCATTGCTTACTCGCCATTGCCCCCATGAAGCTTCGTCTATACCTATCTGATATTCATATAGCAGGCCTATATTTGATTCGTTGATATAGAATGAAACTGTGGAGACTCATAGTAGCTGATAATAGTAGTTTCATTTGGCAGTTTTCCATTTTCTCTGGTGGTTAATACACCAGTTTTTGCCGTATCAACAATTATAAAGTCGGGTTCTCCCTCGTCTATGATTAATCTTGTACAAAGTCACTTATTATAAGATGAGTCTCCATGGCTCATCGGTGAAAAAGCATCGATATTAGGTTATTTTATCGGACAAATATTAAATATGAGTTCTGAAATTCTAGTAAGAAAACATGCGCTGTAGCGTAATGGATAGTGCGTTTGACTATCGATACATAGTCGAGATTATTGCGTGTTCGAATCTCACCACGGATGAAAAAATAATTTTCTACATGGTGGGGAGAGACCCAGGCTTGGCTGAGATGGTGTGAATATAATTGGTAATGTATCATCAATGTTAATTACTTGACCTGGACATGCATAATTCCTGGGACGGTCAAGTTCGCCTAGATCACGTTCAGGACCTGCCAGAATGTCGTTTGGCAATCTAGGGTTCACTGGGGAGGTGTGTCTATGCATATATTAACGTTGGACATAAAATAATATATGAACACCATCAGCTTACAGTGGCAGCATGTCAGTATACAAAATATTCTCCCAGGAAATACCCCCAATCGGCATCACCTGGGCCTGGTTAACTCCTTTTGTGCTAGCACATCAATCGTTCATTTAAAGAAATATTTTCATTGTATAATGAATCAAGAAAATATTAATGAGATTATTTTTCTATTGAAAAATTACATAAAGATGGTATACAACTGATTGATCAATTTGATCCTGAAAAGAATCACAGATGATTTTGAGGCGTTACAACAACGACGTGAGGAAGGTAGACATATACTACCAGCAGAATATCGGTTCATCAAATTACTTCATCATGCAAAGCTTTTGTATCTTGTTTGTGTTGGTGATGATAACATAAGTGCTGAATTTGTTCCACTTGCAGCGGTAATAGAGAAAATATGATCAGCGTTGTCTCAAGAATATGAAGCAAAAAAGTTGTAGATGCTCGTGTAAGACAGCAAAAAACATTTATGGTAGAATGTGAACGTTCAGAGGCACAGTCGAATCGTTGAAGTGTTTCAATGGAACACAAAGTCGGATCGCTAGCGATCTAAGCACTACGAAAACAACAATACAACAACAAAAAAAAATAAAGTATCTTTACTTGCTTATTTAAACTCTTTATTTTTGGGGGTGTATCTCTGGATCGTTAAGCTATCTAGCTGGACTGTTCGGAAGGCTAGACTCCAGCGTTTACGCTGGGGGTCTATCTCTTACATACAAATTCACTCTTCTTTATGCCTTACGCTTATCAATCAAATGTCCATTTTGATCGGTGAGACGAAAATCTATCCATGATAATGACCGATTATGACATCGTGAATAAACAGCATTAACAAGCACTGATACAATCAAATGACCAGAAGGAATTTCAGGACAAAAGCTACAAAGAAACTATCCCTGCATCCCTAGCGATCCCGATGCTTGTTTTGAATTTTCAAATGGGATGCTAGCACCCGCTTGATAGCTACCATCGACAACATCACAAACGAGATTCAAAGATATCGTCGAAGTTATAGTTACAATACCTGGTGATATATGACGACCGCCACTATTTGGGTCATTGTTATTTTTGAGAATCGTTGTTTTTGTCATATCTTTTATCTTTTCCCATGCCGCTCTCATCATAAGAAAATATTCATCAATCTGCATAGCATCGATGTCAAAAACCACTTTAGTCTGAACGTAAATCCGCTTCTGTGATCTTAAAATAAGAGAGGAAATTTTCTTTGAATGTTTCTTTATCTGAAATTCTGTCAAATGGGGGATCTTTCCGAAACGTTGATCCTATACGCATGTCGCTGCCTGGATGAATTACTGTTTGTATCACAGATTCATGATAGAATTCAGCGTCAGATTTTACCTGATTTAAGTAATGCATTGTTCTGATGATTTCTCGTTTAAGATCATCATTTCGATATTCGTATATGTAACGTTCAAACCACCGTCGTAATTCATCATGTGTGCGATTATACTCTAGTATTATTTCCTCTGCGAATTCTAATGAGGACCTCCCTCCCTCTCTTGCCTCTCTGAGTTCTTTTTCTGTTAAAGCAATATCACCAAATGCCCAAGTGGGACACCTTTTACCGTCAATGGTAAATGGAACGTATATAGGATGGTTTCTCCATAATGTCGTTGTCCTATACTCTGGAAGTTTTATAAGCAATTTATCGGCTGTGATAAAATGAGATCGTTCAGGTTGTGATCATATTGTTGTTGGTGGTGGTAGTGTTATAGACCATCCCAACACGATTCTGATCGACGATTGGTATATATCAACGGTGTAATCAGGTGTTGATATTTCAATGGCGGAACTGAGTTTTGGCTCACGTACTATGAAAGCGATCTTTGATTCTCTTCCCGTTATAGATTTAATTCTACGTTGAAATTCATCGTTGATCTGTTCGATTTGATAACTTCCTGCAGGCATTCCAACTACGTTCCAGTCTGGTGTTCCATCGAATTTTGTTTTCCACACAAATACCAGTGAATTGTTGTCGATTAATCCATCAAATGATTTTGCTCTGATATTTGGCCAATTAATATAAACTCGCAACTGTGCCAGCGCGATTTCTAAGCTTCGATGGGATCCAGAGGATCCTGTAGGTGCTTTTATCGGGGTATGAAAACTAATATCAAATTCCATTTGCGTTGATGTCGCTGATACAATCGTGGCTTTTGGCTGTTTTGTATTGGCGATATTTTTTTAAGATCGATAGGGATCTGCCGTGCTGTTATTTCAGCGGTCATTATTATTTGCAGTTTCTAAATGTAGTGAGTGCAGGCGACCGTTGTTCGCTTGTCAACGATGTCAATGTCGGAGTCATTAATGACTCACGCGCGTTATGATAAATATTTGCTCATTGTAATAAACTCGTTATTGGATATTACACAGTCGTTCAACCCCGATATCATCGATGATAGATGTGCATGCGCGTGCGTTGCTTTTGATAATAGTTCTGTGTGTTCATGTAATTTATCAGCCGCACATGTTCACAGTTTCTTCGCGATGATGTTAAAAATGCCAGCAACACCGGCGATAACGGCAACACCGAATCCTATTACTGGCGCTATCACGTATCTCGCAGATAATGTACCGATTTCCGTCATTGTTACAGCGACAACCACGGACACCCCGTATACAACATTGTCGATAACCATGATACGTCTGTGGTATATCTTTTGTTTTGTCGCGTGCGTGTCGATGATATTTTTCAACGAAGCCTGCCACGAATGATGCTTGTTCAAATCTGAAGTCTGTGTGACACGGTGAAGATCCATGTTGCGACTCATTATATGAATGCTAAGTAATCAATTATGGCTTTTTAGCGACAATTCCAGACACCACAAATACATCGCTGCGTTTAATTGTTTGCCTTCGGGATCCAATATGAATATTTCCTCGGTATTTTGATTTAACACGACTGACACGGTTCCAGAAAATCTATTGGTTGAATGACACCATTGATACGTCGTAAATATCTTAAATTTCCCAGAGCTGAACACTGAAAGTCTGTACACGCCGGTGACCTCAGCGGTATGTTTGATTGTGTTATTTTTTGCTTTGACCATGTCGCTGATCCAGAATGTACTGTGTATACCGAGCTGATGAATGGGGTAGTACGAATTACACCCGCCTCAATCTTTCCAACGCGCTCAACGACATCAGAGATTCCGCTGGATACATCTGCAACAGTTTTGATTGACTCTTGAACCTTGACTAGATCGCCAAGTTTTGTTTTGAATTCAGCGAGTTTAACATTGACGACTATTGGATCTCTAAAGAAATTTCAATGGTTTTATTGAGTCTCCGAACGTTGGTTCTGCGGAAATACTGAAACTCTATAACGTAGCTAATTTATTATCAATCGTGGCGTCGCTGTCGTAAACGTATTTCTTCCTTACGGCACCATCGTCTGATACTGGTTCTCAAAGAAAACAATTCTATTTCTGTTCATGTTGGGTTCAACAGTCGTTTTATCACTAGTTTTAGCAACACGTTTATTGATCTCGTTTCTGATCGTCGCGATTGATACGCTTGAGTCTCTGATTCTTCCGGATTCAGTAAATACCGGGATATTATCGACGGTAGCGCCTAAATCTCGCAGAAAAATACCAATCCACCTAACATTGCTTGTCTTTAGCCGTCCATACTGATCCTGATAAACAACAAATTCGTCCTTGACAACCCCAGAGAAGTTCATGAGATCAGCAATCTCATCACGTACCACATATTTTGACAAATCACCGTCGCCGGGACCAGGTTTCTTAATTCTAGGGGAGAGATCTTCATTAAATATCTACCATTATAAACTTAGAGTTGTTTAAAACGTCTACCGGTATATTTGTATGCGGTGGTTCTGATGACCTTGGTATAGCATCGAGTACAGCAAGTGCTTCTGGTCCATATTTAGGCGGATCTGCTGATGTCTACGTTGGTAATGTTGAATACCAGACTGATCGTCTGCCAGATCCATTGATATATTTTAAAAATTATTTTGGTGGTGCCAATCCATAAGAATCAAAATAAACAACACTAAGTAGATCAATAGCCTATGCAACCCAGTGAGTACCCGGACCGGAACTTCCATCGAGATTAATAATACCAGTTTCGATGCTATGTGATTCTTTTGGTAATTGCGCATGAAAACCCTTCTGAAGTTTTTGATACTTAATCGCCGAGCAGCATCAAGTAAATCAAAATTGGACATGGGAAGCTTGCTTAGTGAAGTGTTTCTGGTAGTCTTAGACCCCGACCATACCACGAATTGAGGATTTCTGGCAGTGTTAGACCTCGTCCCCTTTTCCTTTTTTGAGGTCTTTAGGCCGTGTCCTGTCTCTTTCTTCAATGCCATCCTGGCAGCTGTTCCAACGACACCAAGTGCGGCTGCTTTTTCAACAGCTGGAGCTGCAGAGGCAACCAATGCTGGTATAGCTCCAATACGCCACCAGTCTTTATTGTATCATTGATCGCATTCACAGAAAGATTAAGTCTAATACCGGTCTTTGATTTCCTGACGTCATTGAAGTGCCTGAGCTGACGTCCTGACAGTGATAATGTATTCGGTCCTTGCAATGCTTTTGATTTCAGTTATGCTTTTATTCTAGAATTCTTTTTTGGTTCCGATTGTAGCTTTTTAATCTGACCAGGTGTCAGAGTAGCATTGACGTGTTGATATGACATTATAATATTATGAATGATTCAATTACATGCTTTATTCAGGTGCATCAACTATTTTCATTCGTCCACCAACACCTTCCAGCAGCATTGTTTTATCTGATAATATTACAGCGATGGCTCTGTAACCACCAGCTGATGCAGGAACAACATTAGCTCGCACCTGTACATCAACGACCGACTGTCTCAATAAATCCAGATGTTCCAGTGAGAAATAATGGATCGGATAAAATGTAGCGAAATCTCGCTGAGATATCTGCAGGCCGGAATCAACATTCTGGTCATGACCCATGAATCTCATCAAACTATGATACGCCTGTGCAACGTTGTTTTGGTCGAAATTCGGTGTTATGTCTTCAGATGGTTCTTGATGGCCATTTATCCTCAGCGAAATTGTAGACACTGGTAATCTGTCAAACACCATCGGGTTTGCTGTCTTATCGTTAGACCTGGTGGAACGCTTAAATTCTGCGAATATATGTTATGGTGCTGAAATTCCTTGATGTGATGCGATCTGTCATGAAAATGTTCCTGCTGTGCCTGGAACCGTGTCTGTGGTCTTTGTCAGCCACGACAATGTTGATTTTACCACCAGTGTCCATGAACGATAACAATCGTTGTTCTTCTGTCAGCGACGGATTCATCGTTGGTATCCACAATGAAGTTTTGATAGTTCCACTTTACCAGCACCACCCCCACCAACTTCAGCGCACCAGATTGCATGGTCGTCGTTAAGCCTTCGAGCTAATGTAACTATGTGTTTTTCTCCGAAGATAACTTTTCTAACATGTCTGCAGATTCCGAAGATATGTAGCAGCGGTATCACAGATAAATATCCACCATCGGCGTTAACCTGAGATTGTCATGCTGTAAATCCCAGGTTAAATTCTGGATTAGTACTCTGTAGTGTCACAAAATTAGCGGCGGGTCGAGCTATCATTCCAGCTGGTTGTGGATCAACGGAGCTGGCCTGTATTAATTATACCATGAGATACTGCCTATTTCAGGATGGTCTGTAATCCGCCATTTGCGTTAACCTGAGATCCGAGGCTGAAATCTGGATTAACGCTATATAGTGTCTCAAAAGCGGCGGCTGGTCGAGGTATCATTTCAGCTGGTTGTGGATTAACGGCGCTGACCAGCTCTAATTATACCTATGGTCAGGATGGTCAGTAATGTCCTTCGCGAACATCATCGACGGGCCGGAGGACCGTGAATAATCATCGGAGTATCGTGCAAGACCGAGTATCGTCGTAGTAACGTCGACGTTATCGAGGCATGCTTCGATTTCTCGACCATCGATGATATATCTGGCACTGTTAATTAATGCCATCACGCTATTGTTAACGAATCCACCTCGTTCATTTGCTGCATATGCGCTATTGTAATTTTTCAAAAGTTTACCCTGACCCTTCAATAAATGTCTCGGCGTTTAGGAAATACATGGATGTATCTTGGACTTGTAGTTCGATTAGTCCACGTTGATCATGGTTCTCGTACTTCATAGGAATAATATTGATAATCACGCACAGAATCGTCTTTAAGTACTGGAGCGTCCATGTCAAATGCTTGAATATTTTTATTATATTCATTGTTTTATAAACTGATGTGCCAACAAAAGATTAACCACGGGCCAAGCCACTCCCTGCTTTTAGATTTGCAGTTATATTCCGGGATTCTACACCTGCTAATTCTTGCATCCGTTCATTTGCAGCTTGATTTATTATTTTACTGACACTTATTGGCATCACTTCAATGCTGTTCAGTTTGACTTTCTGCGGTCGGACCGCTTGCGGTCTGCGTATTAGTCGTACGAGTCTATCTCTGATCGTTGAGAATGCTTTACCAGCAACATCACCAACGGAGCCAATAGCCTTGTCACGAACATTGTCAATGGCTTTCATTCCCAATTGCTTTGCAATCGTGATCGCTTTAGGGGCTACCGTTCTGAATAGACCTTGAATAGACTTAGATAACTTTATATGTTGGTAATAGTGAATTTATCACCCTGACCATCACAGGTCCACGTTGAGCATTGTGTATGATCATGTTATTTTGTTATCTCCGATCTAATTGATCAATCGCTGTAGTAATCGTCGGTAATTTAATTGATTAGTGCTCGATAAATGTTGATGTCCATGAGACCACTTGTAAATAATCGCTGACAAATGCAAGCTGCTTCATTGATGATTTCAGGGGAATTATTGCCGGCTCGTATCCCACCAACTAGAATTTCAAGTTGATCAACATCAGCGAAGACGTTATTGGGACAAAGTTTATCATGTAGAGTGCTAAGGCCATTTCGTCGAGTGGCAAGACCACTTCCAATTGTTTCGTTGAACGCATCTTCTGATTTTTGTTTCTTTAATCAATCTCTTAAGGACGACTTCCTTTCTTCTCTTGCGTTATCAAGTTGCCTCTGATTTTTTCACGTTTTCGTGCCCTTTCTTGCCTTACCTGTTCAATATACTCAACTACAGACTGGCTAAAAAGTTTAAATCTTCATCATCACTTCTGGCTTGCGGAGCATTGAAGGCAATGCGATACATATATTTACACCAATCCGAACGATTTTTAAGATTTTTGACATATTCAGGTTTAACATATTCTTCTTTTTGATCCCACCCAAACGCAGCAATTCTAAGTAGTTTGTTTTTATCCCTGACAGCTTCGACACCTTCCGGGGTAAATTTATCTATCATATCAACTTTAACATTTGGTGACTGATCTTCTGTTTCTGGTGTAACAAGATCCTTCACATCTCCAATCTGAACACGAGCTTGGTCAATACTTCTGACAATTGTAGTTGGGTACCAGCTGTCTCTCGAAGAATCATTTTAGTCTCTTTGGTTCTTTCTGCTATTTTCCCAGTTGCTTTAGCGGTTTGTTCCAGCGTTGGAAGAAGACCTTCAATTGCTTTTGTGACCGGTTTAAACAATTCTTCAGCACCTTCCGCAAATTCTACTCGAGATTCCTGACATTGTTGTAGCTGCTGTTTGAGAGAATCACGGGCAGGAAAATATTTCTTAATTTCCTCTAGTCGTTGTCGAGCTAGTTTAGATGAGATTCCATAGTTAGCGCAGGATTACTCATTATTATTGAGATAAAAACGATTTCATTATATCACCTATCAGCGCTACTACAGTGAGAATGTTTGGTTAAAAACGTCGATTCACCCCCAATTTTTTGGTGACATTTTTCGCAATTTCCTGAAGCGTTATTATAGCAATTTGGCTGTGCCCACACTTGAGCCTCCCTGGCTTTGTGTGGCCCACTGCTTTTGAGCCTTATTTTGACCGAATATTACGTCTGTTCAGCCTCCTTCCTCAACCCCTTGGTATAAGCCTTACTCTGCCCTAATAATTGGTCTGCTTAACCCCCATCCCCTTTCTGCTTGAGTTAATTTTCATTAAATAACAATAACATTTACAGTATAATTAGCGAATCATAAAATCTTTATTTCAAAAACTGATATGGGTAATTCAATGATAACATATCTTCTACTGTGGAAATAAATATTTTGGCTTTTATTTAACATTTCTATTCTAAAACCTGATTTGAAAGCAATGAATCAATTAGGTCAGAAATAGCAGGGATGGCTTCATCCACAGAATTGACCAACCCTATGCATAGTTCCTTTAGTTTCAAACAATTAGATGTTACGATTAATGGGCTACACTTCCCATCTCTCCTTAATTCAGCCACTCCTGTTGTATGTCCAATTTGTTTTCCTTCGTTTGCACACTTTCTTTGAACTTTGGTTTCATCTTTGTTCTAAAGCGCCACAAAAGGAAATGAATGTCATTTTATACAATTACATGTACACATATTCTGTGCTGCTATATCAAAGGGTTCATTACAGTCAATAGTGTCGATTTCACCATATCCAATAAATGTATCTGTCTTCCCTACTGTTTGTATGCAGTTGGTATAATAATAATAATAATAATAATAATAATAATAATAATAATAATATTAACAGCGATTGTAATCATCATAATTATTGATATTATTATTATTATTATTATTATTATTTATGCTTTGGGTATCATGGTTGTACCAGTAGGTGTGCTGCTTTAGCGCTTTTTGCATTCTACTGCAATAAATGTGCAAGCAAATGAAATTTGCCAAGGGTATTATCGTATACGTGGCTGTCAAGATGATGCTGAATCATTGTACACACGCCGTAAAACTTTAGTCTTAACAGCTCATAAATAATGGAACAGTGTTAGAAAATAACGAAATTCGCTGGTCGCTCTTCAAGATGTATCTGTGCGAAACAGTTACTGTACCTGATACAAAAATCTGAGCCCGTGTCCAAATGGTTGTTTATGTAATTCGTTGTTGTTTTTTTTTATTTGTGGATACGAAAGTCAAAATCGCAAACAATTATGCAAAATAAAATCAAATGAATTATTTTCATACAATAAAGATACTCAACTTTCACCGACAAGTGTAAATAGTGTGAATGAGTGGATTGAAATGCTAGGACAGAACATCACTAATGCATAGAAATAATTCGGATACACGTACACACACGGTTAGTAAATAATGCTATTAAGAGAAATATTTGTAATAATACATAATATGTTG
>JAECUM010012114.1:0-45000 GCA_016617855.1 Megalonaias nervosa
ATATATATATGGATCAGAATTATATTCATATTTTGCAGATAATTTTATTGATAAAATGTGGAGACTAAAGTAATGTGATTTGTCTGTGACATTATTTATAAATGTTAGGCAACATATTTCATTGGTAATTGTTTAGACCACAAAGATATATATCTCTTGCTACTACTGCTACTACTACTACTACTACTAATAATAATAATAATAACAACAACAACAACAGTAATAATAATAATAATAATAATAATAATAATAATAATAATAATAATAATAATAATAACAATAATAATAATAATAATAATAATAATATTATTATTATTATTATTATTATTATTATTATTATTATTATTATTATTATTATTATTGTTCATATTATTATTATTATTATTATTATTATTATTATTATTATTACTAAGATGATAAGCTAACCTACCATACGGACCTCATAAAAATGTATGCATATGTATATACATCAGTAAACACTGGAAATCCTACTTAAAACAGCTACCAAAATTAAATGTAAAAGAACTGGTGATGACACCATTAATTTAAAACAATAAAAGAAGAAAACGTGCATATAATAAATTAGAATAAAAGTGTATACCATTAGCTGAGATCGAAAAGGTAGACAACATATAAGGACTTGAATTTACAATAAGAAGTTCTAATTTCAAGGGAATAGTGTTCCATGATTTTGGACCCAATACATTGAGAAGTTCATCAAAATAGGAAGAGCGAGATCGTAGGATAAAAAGATACTGTTCTGAAAAATAATCAAGGTCACGGTCATGTAATAACGATTTGGTGAGATCAGGTACAAGGCCATTTACTATTGTGCAAATCATGCCAAATTTTTTCAGTGTTTCACTTTCACAGACTGGTAATCAGCTTAATATCAAAACTATTCCAGACAATGGTGTGAAAAATATATATATTTTTTTTTTCACAATTATTTGGACAGCACGATTTTGCAATTTTTAGGAAGTTTGAGCAGTACTGTGGTTGAACCAAAAGATGCAACCATAATCTAAGCTCAGTAATGTTTAAGAATATCTAAAAAATCGTAATATAAAAGAATTTTGATATGTACAGTCCATTTACTAAGTATTAACTCAGTTACAAAGCACAGAGTTAATACTGCGATTAGCCTGGATGTCCCAATTAAGATTGTTATCAATAAAGATACCAAGCAGTTTTTGAGAGCGTACAGTGCCGAGTTCAAGGTCACTGATCATAACTTCAAGTGGAAGATTATTGTTATTATTATTGGAGATAGAGAATAAAGTGGGTGGAAATGTGTTTTTCAATTACTTTGTAAACGACTGACAGGGTAGAATAGATCTGCTGATGCGCCATTTTCGGGTTCACTGTTATAAATAGAAAAAAAAAAGTTTGGCTTTCTTCAGGATATCAGGGAAGAGGGCAGTTTCTACCCTGTTATCGAGGAAATCAGGCAGAGAGGGAGCCATATGGGAATAAAGGTTTAATATTCTGGCACTGACCGCATCTGGCTCATTACCGTTTTCGTATCGCGACTTAAAAGAAAAATATTATACACTTCGTGAACAGAGAATCTATGCATAACAAAATCAATATCAGACAGTGTTCGTTCTACTACAAAATCAGAAAAGGAGAAAAGGTCCTGTGGGGTGGGAATTAGTTTCTAATTCCGGCTATTGTTGATTGATACGAAAAATTCATTCAACCTATTTGTAATGTCATTTACATTGTGTACAGTTTCATTGTGTACATTTTCATTTTGTACAGCTTCATTGTTTACAGTTTCACTGTGTACAGTAATTTCATGAAGGTTAGAGAAAGAATTCGATGCATTCATGTATTTGAAATGCTTCCAGATGAGCTTTGTGTCCTGTTTACAAGAACGTATACTAGAATAATATTTTTTCTTATATTTGTCGATAAGAGATGTTGTCCTGTTTCGCGAAGTTTTATAAGTCTGCCACGTTTTGTTTTGGTAATATGATTTACGCAATTTAGTAGCTACTGTTGCATTTTCATAAGAATCATTAGTTGTATCTATTTCCAAATTTAGACAACATATAACATGGCCGTTGACGAGCAGAAGATAAAAATGAAATTACCATGACAAAGTGTTTTATTTTACAGCTGTGCAGAAATTTATAATACAGGCCGGGAAAATCGCATTTATTTGAAGTTTGTTCTGGTATGAAATGTCTCGTAATGAAATAAATGATTATGTTTATAAATAAGGACTGCCATAAATAAATGAATAAAACTATATCACTAATTTGTGAATGAAAAGGATTTTTAATGCGATTGAAGTGGCAGAGTTATAACATCTTTCATGCTCTTTTTACTATTAAGTTGGATTTACCAGAATTTGAACCAAATAATGAAATGTAAATAAATAGTATATACACAAACTCTTTCTCACTTTCTTTATATATATATATATATATATATATATATATATATATATATATATATATATATATATATATATATATATATATATATATATATATATATATATATATATATATATATATATATATATGTGTGTGTGTGTGTGTGTGTGTGTGTGTGTGTGTGTAAAGAAGAGTTCTATAGGAAAACATTATTTGCATATTCGCATTTTCTCTGAGATTTTCAGGAATACAAAATTAAAATAATTGTCAAGGTAAGTGCATCCCAAATATTCAACATAATCTTCCTAATTCAATAAAGAACAATTCCGTAACAGTATTTCCCATGTTTTCTTCCAAAGTGAGTAGCTTATTTAGGAAACAATAAATTATACACTGCTTAAAAATATGATTTAAGTCAAAACATTTAGTTTCTAGTGTAAAATGATATATAAAGACAAGTGGTATTTTTAGAAAAATATACCTCATTTGCAGAAACGACAAAACCAGTTTCATTGAAAATAGAGACGCAGAAACAAAATATGTTTATTGGATCAGCTTTTGAAGTTTTATAGAAAGTCGAATAATTTCAAACATAGCAGACAGGTTTGTTTGATTTCCGCACCATGTTATCAAATCTTATTTTTTTTCTTGCTTTTTGAGTTTTCATGAAACGTTTCATAGATTATAGATTATAATAATTTTGGCAATGTTAGACTCTGAATTCAAAGTTACTTGCTCCTTATTCTAGCATGCTTTATGTTGATTTGCCATTTCATGTATTTATCCTTAATACCCAATCCTAAGATTACTGATTTAAACAACAAAATAGGGTCAAAGGAAACTATAAGAAAATAAACTGACACATCACCGGAGAGAAATGTTTAACACTCTACCATCATCAGTACGCAAGGTGGCTGAAATCTATACCATCGTTCGGAATTAGTCCTATCTGTATTATTAATGCTAGAAAGTGGTCACGTATCCTGCCAACAACGGAACTCGCATCAAAGTTACCGCTACAATCGCCTAATGACTGTCACGTGATGAAATCAACTTCCCTTATCCGAGACTTTCTGTCAGGGATTAAAAATAAATAGTTTTCGAACGTGAAGTAAAATCATTCAATTTATCCGCATTTACATGGTCAGAATAATAAAAACAAAGTTTATCACAGTTTTACACCAAGTGATTACGAACAACGACATGATTTGATTTATAGATATTTTTTACTGTTTAGAAAATGGCGACAATGTTCGGTGTTATCATTAAAATATATCATATACTTTACAACAACAACAACAACAACAACAACAACAACAATAATAATAATAATGATAATAATAATAATAATAATAAAATGATAATAATATCTAATTTATTCTTTTAAAAACCCCAACTTTTTCCAGAAAAAGTTTTGCCTTGAAGGTAAATTACTTTGCAGAGGGTTCAGCCCAAACAAATCCGACTGTTGAGCGTGTGTTGGAAACCACAGACAGAGACAAAAAGACACACACACACATATACACACTAATGAACACCTTGTGTTTTAATTATTTATTTTTGTTCTCACTCTCTTTAAAAAAAAAAACAAAGTTGAAGATAGTTAGTGTCTCTGTTTGTCTGTTTGTCTGTGGCGCTTGCGCTTACAACAAATGCACGAATCATGACAGTACACTTCGTCGCCGATGATGTAACTGGTACGACACGTATTTTGTTGCTAGGCCTATTCCCACTACGTTATATCCCGGGAGGGGGGAACAAAATGTCAAATACACAATAAGTGAAATTACTGTGAAAGTTGGAATATTCTGAATGAAAATCTGCATATGCAGCTGTCAACAATGGACACACACTTTACAAGACATGAAAGATGAATGAAACCGGCCTTGTTCCCTTCCTCACCCCATCCATCCACCCCGATTTAGCCCATGGATCTAAATACTGAGTTTCCCACATTTTAATCATAGATAAACCTACTGGTCATGAGAAGACAAATTCAAATGCGTGAAGAAGTTTGTTCTATGAATCAGTCCTTGCCCACTCCCGGAAATCGGCCGTAGGATTGTAACTTTGGATGTATTGACATGTTCACCCTTAACCATAGATGCATTTACTGGGCATGAAAAGAATTCAGATACTCAGACAGCATTTGCTAATGGATAGGGGGTAGGATAAATCTATAAGACTCATATTAAGTTCTTGGCATAGACATTGGCATGGTTTCTTGGCATGAACATTGGCATGGTTTCTTGGCATGAACATTGACATGGTTTCTTGGCATGGACATTGGCATAGTTTCTTGGCATGGGTATTGGCATGGTTTCTTGGCATGGACATTGACATGGTTTCTTGGCATGGACATTGGCATGGTTTCTTGGCATGTACATTGACATGATTTCTTGGCATGGACATTGACATGGTTTATTGGCATGGACATTGACATGGTTTATTGGCATGGACACTGGGATGATTTCTTGGCAGATGAGTAATTATTTGTATCAATGTACTAGCGTACTTTTTAAACTTTTTTTTTTGCTTTTTTATTGTATTTTGTCCACGTAATGGTCTAGAGAAAAATGAGAAATTACCATAATGAAACACGCTCTAAAACACTTGAAAAAACACAAAATTGAATATATATATATATATATATATATATATATATATATATATATATATATATATATATATATATATATATATATATATATATATATATATATATATATATATATATATATATATATATATATATATATACTCCTCTACAGCAGCGAGGCAAGGACCACCTACACGAGCTACAAAAGGAAACTCAATAGCTTCCACCTGAGATGCCTGCGGCGCATTCTGCGCATCCAGTGGCAGGACAAAGTACCCAACACATAGGTTCTGGAACGCGCCAGCATGAACAGCATGTTCTCCATCCTCAGCGAGAGGAGCCTTCGCTGGCTCGGCCACGTCAAGAGAATGGATCCAGGCCGCATTCTCAAGGACCTGCTATACGGCGAGATAGCAGAAGGTGCACGACTGACTGGACGGCCACGTCTGCGTTACAAAGATGCCTGCAAGAAGGACATGAAGACGGCCAACATCAACGTCAACAACTGGGAGAGCTGTGCTGACGACCGCTCCGCCTAGCCCCTTGCTGTCAGACAGGGCGTTCAGAAAGCCGAGGAAACGAGAAACACAAACCTCGCTATAAAGAGAGCCAAGAGGAAGGCGAAACAACAACAGCCTCAACAAGCATCAACGTTCACCTGCAGCAAGTGCAACAGAGACTGTCACTGTAGGGTCGGACTATTCAGCCACTAGCGAAGGTGCAGATAGGACACCCAACCGGAAGCTACACCATCGTCTCCCGAAGACGGACGGATGCCGCCGTCGCCGCCGATATATATATATATATATATATATATATATATATATATATATATATATATATATATATATATATATATATATATATATATATATATATATATATATATATATATATATATATATATAGATAGATAGATAGATAGATAGATAAAGCAAATAGCCACAGGATTAACAGATTTATATTATGATGGCATTTGTTTTGCTTTTGGAAGAGGTATCAAATAAAAGCATGTACACGAAAGAAAAACGTATTCACCGTTTGAATATTATGTACAGCCATGATAATTATGACGAATATATGTGATACTTTTCAGTGGAAAAAATCCTGCCCATCAAATAACCTTTTAAAAAATATTCTTGTTCTAATTAATAGCAAACAGATTCCCCATCGTACTATATCCAGCATATTACTTGAAAATAAATATTTTCTTGAGGTTAAAGAAAAGAAAGAAATAACACCTCCAACACACACACACACATACACACACACACACACACACACACACACACACACACACACACACACACATACAAACAGTGGCATACTAAGGATAAACAGCGCCTGGGGCGACGATAAAGACCCAAAGGGGTTTTGGCACACCAAGACCTCTGGCCATCTGTCCCCCCTCCACCAGTTAGTACGCTACTGCACACGCAATCACAAACACATATTAAAGGTCAGTCCCTAAGGAGACCTAAAATGAATAGTTTAAATTTGAATATTTCCGGAATCAAAAACTCTCTTTGCACTTTATTGCACTACAAATATATTTCATGTTTTAAAAATGTATCACTTTCAGGAGGATGCTACTGGAATTTGTCTGATTGTGATAGTAGTAACAGCAGTAGTAGTAGTAGCAGTGGTAGTAGTATCAGCAGTAGTAGTTGTTGTTGTAGTAGCAGTAGTAGTAGCAGTAGTAGTAAGAGAAATAATAATAATAATAATAATAATAATAATAATAATACTGATACTACTACTACTACTACTACTACTACTACTACTACTACTAATAATAATAATAATAATAATAATAATAATAATAATAATAATAGTAGTAGTAGTAGTAGTAGTAGTAGTAGTAGTAGTAGTAGTAGTAGTAGTAGTGTATTTGATAATGATCCAATAGTCATTGAAGAACAAAGGAAATATGTTTTGAATAAGTTTCAAATATCAACTTGAAAAGATCTACCAGTGTAAGACTTGTACATGTTTCTGCACGCAAGAATCAAGTTTGAACAATTCATATAGCAAGGAAATTTGCACAGGTATAGTCAAGTCGACATTAAGACACAAATAAATGAAGTCGCATGATGATTATGTTAATTAGAACTTCATCATCATCGTCGTCGTCGTCGTCATCAGCATCATCATCGATTATTATACAACCAACACCATCACCTAGTATATAATACTACTTCTTGTCTTCTCAATTTAAATTTGAAACCCTGGCGACACAGTCCATGAAATTCTATTAAAATTCAAATGTTTAATTTCAATGGTTTTAAATTTAAATTAAACATGGCACAGGAAATAAAATATAGCCGTTTAAGCTGACTTGTCTGTGAATTCTTCTACGGCTATTTAAAAAAATGATGTACTTTGTTTTATCCACAAGTGTCATGGAAAAGCTCTGTTCTCAGTTGCAATTAGTACTGATTAATTCTGAAAGTAAATACTTTCCAAATTAATTTGAGACTTATGTACACTAACAAATAATAGTGTACATATATGTGTATCTCTTGGTTGAATCTAGAGAGGATCGCCGTACGGCTTATAGTCTAGCTTACATGATTGTGGTCGAAACCTGTATAACAATTGATTTATTGAATTAACATTTATGCTTTCATAGTTATTGCCTTATTATTGTAGTTGTCATTGCTGTTGTTGTTGTTGTAATAGGACTTCAAGATGTACAACTTCTGCCTCCCAGAGAAAGCAAATATGATAATGTACGAATTACGTCCAGCAACCATTTCTGAAGCATTCTGGAGCAATATCGAGACATGTAAATGGACTATACCAACGAATTTATAGTGCTCCCCTGAATGTTTATGAGCAATGTGTTAAAGACTATCCGATTTATATACATAAACCCTCATTTGTTTTAATTAATATCAATCTTAGTATTTATACATCTATAGAATTTACGAGTTACAAAGTATGTCAGGTAAGTGAGGAATTCAGACTTGCATGAAAACGTGTACATACCAACCTTTGTCATATTAAAATGTGCCGGTGTGACGTCACCATAACATAAAGGAAGTTTATTTTGTTTTTCTCGAGTTACGTGGATAAAGTCAATATGGCGCGGTCTTGCGATGATTACATTTCGGCATTTATCTACTTAACAAAACGTTTACAAATTGTCAATTGACCTCGAATTAAATCAGGATTAAAACGGTGATAACATGCGTTAAGGGCAAATTTTGCCTTTTAAATTCCATTAAAGACCTTCATAACCTTACATCACCAAATAGCGGGTATTACAAAGGTTTGGTCTTAAGTATATTGTGAACAGTATTAATTGATTGATTATTTTTGAAGCTTTTGTAACTAGTAGAATTAGTTATCATGGCATCTGACTGGACAAGTGCTGAATTGTTGAAATGATACACTTAATCTCAGTTATTAGAATGTTAGTTAACCCAGTTAGCCTTATTCTGCAATGTGAATCACAACATTAGCCAAGCAAAGAAAAAATGCGTCTTTCTTAGAATTTGGTACTTGTGACTTATGATGCGATATTCTGTCCACAAACTGATAGATACAGACAGACAGAAAGACAGAGACAGCAAGAAAAAGAACAAGAGCGCGGATTAATATTATATAAAATTATATGATACTGATGTCGGATAAAGCGTTTTAACGGCATACATAAATAACATTTACATTCACAGTTATAAATTATTGTAATTTTTCTAGCTTAAGGATTAAATTATAATTTATAAAAGTCAAATTTGTAAAGTTTTAACAATAGTTTTCAGGCAAATTGAACATGAATGTCTTAAAATATCTTAAGAATTTCCTTGGACATTTTATTGTCGTGTAACCTTTTAATCTGCGGATGCTTTTTTGTTTCTTTTGTTTCCTGATGCTCACTAGATTATTACTGCTTTCATCATATTTTCTCTTATTTGTTTTCCTTCTATATTTTCTATCTCATCTTATTAAATTCTTTAAATTATGCTCTCTCTCTCTCTCTCTCTCTCTCTCTCTCTCTCTCTCTCTCTCTCTCTCTCTCTCTCTCTATATATATATATATATATATATATATATATATATATATATATATATATATATATATATACATACATACATACATACATACTTGTTAATATTAGCTCATATTAACATCTCACACCAATCTTTCACAGGAAACAAACAATGAGAGTTCCAGTAATTGAACATGAAAGGTTTGTTCTCAACTCCACACTGTCGTGTTGTGACAGCCATTCAACGTGTAACGTGTAAATGAAGTATCATTAAGTTCTTACTTACTTCATCGGACGAAATCTTAATATTCTTATGACATCGTCTTATTTAAACTGGCGAGAGTTAAGCTGTACAAAAAATGTGTGCATTGAACTGTTGATATAAGAGTTTACGTAAACCAACAAACATTTGCCAATGTGCGAAGACCACCTGAATTGAATCAAGAAATAGGGATTAGCCACGAACGAGCCTCGAAATCTAATTGGTTAAAACTATAGACAGGGTGGGTTAAATCTTATCGGTGTTTGTCTTGAATGTTTGGTTTGTGTCCACAAGTTTAACACTGCACGATCCTTATTTCCATATGATAACTCGCTTCCTCTACGGGTTTAGGATTTGTGATCGGTTTTACAATCGGATCCCCAAGCCAAACCCTTAAGCTAGATGATTTGGCATCTATACCTTTGAAAGATGGGTGTATATAGAAGGGTATGCCAGATGTTTCTGTGAACAAGGAAATAACCAGGGTACATCATGAACCTATATAGTTCTGTAATCATATTATACTAGAGTCGCCATCAGATTTATATGATACATGTATATATTTTCAAACCCTACCTTTAAAATAGTACTACAGTTCGTAATATAGGCTCCAGCTCATACCGGATACGCTTATTGAACGTTGGGTACTGAAAAATTTAGATTTTGGAACGCGTGTGAACGGGATATATCGGATATTCAAACGTGTGAAATATGGATTCAGTGGGAATACAGTTACCGCCTATGTTGCCAGAAAGTTTCTATGACATACCAGCCCATTCGGCAGGATATTCGCATTATGGACCCAACCATGGGGTGATGTGGACCAGGGAGGATCCTAGGGGATACGCAACACACGGGCATGGACTTGAGTTTGAGTCCCACATTCGACACAGCAATGTTCATACCAACATCCCCTCAGGCCCGCCAATCGTTTCTAAGAAATCAAGTACTGAAGAATCGAGGGACTGCCAATCCGTAGAACCAACAGGTGAAAAACGTTATTCAAATTTCGTATTGACACGCTAGATGTTTTTGGTGAAATGTTCTAGTTAAGCTATTTTGTAGCGAAAATCGTATTGACCGTTAGAAAGTTTTAATTTAGTTCATTGTTAAAAGTGTATTTTGCTGCTCTATGATGTACATTTTTCCCAAAAAATGTATTTCATTGCTTTATTTAGTAAACTTATCCAGATTTGTCTACAGACTCTGTTCTCGTGTACGTATATATGTATATAGGTATGTATGTATGTATGTATGTATGTATGTATGTATGTATGTGTGTGTATGTAAGTATGCATGTATGTACGTACGTACGTATGTATGTATGTGTGTGTATGTATATATATATGTACGTATGTATGTGTATGTAAGTATGCATGTATGTACGTACGTACGCATGTATGTATATATGTATGTATGTATGTATGTATATATGTATGTATGTGTAGCAGACAAGGGTATATGAGGCCACTTACTTATACTTATGAATCTTCGTGGGTATCATTTTATGTATATATCTTTGTATGTATGTAATGCTAAATGGGATTATTGGATAAGGAGTTCATATTTGGAAGAAAAAAGCAACAAAAAACATGTGAATAAATATATAAATAAAAAATTGATGATCCTTGTTTGTAGGTGTGGTATGAGAATATACTTTTAATATATTGGAGTGTCCATTAGTATACTCCATGTAATTAGATAGTACATTTAATAAAGAAGAAGGCATAACCGTAAAGTTACCTGTCACTTCCTTAAATGGTTTCCATGTAGTTAGTATTAACAAAGTTGATATAGTTTTGTGTATTTCTGTAGGTCCTTATTTGTTCACTTTTTTTCTTGGAATGAAATATGTGCTTTTTCTAAGATATGCAATTGTATCGGAATCTTCTTGGGACATCAGCGCTTTAAATGACAAAGCTATTACTAACATGTACATATTTTGACATACTAGGCATAAAGTCAATCTTGCTACCCAGCCTTCAATAAATAAATACATAAATAAATAGATATGTTAAACAACAACAAAGCAAAGCAAGTTAAAAAGGAAATGATAGCTCCCTAATCAGGTAAAGAAATGCAAACTCGTATATGTTTAATATTTTGTGAAATACATGGCATAATTTCTCATATACCTAATACAGCACTTGTACTGTACAAGGACTTAACATTCATGTTTTGGATGTGTAATTTGGAGTCATAATAAATAAAGATAAAGGTAAACAAACAAGTGAGTAAAATAAATGAAATAAACTTGTGTAATTATTAAATTATTAGGACAAATAACTTAGTTTTTCTTTGTCTTCTGAAGTTTAAAACAACCTCTGAACGGTGTCCAGAGGTAGACCAGATGTCATGTACCAATACTAACATGTTAAAAAAGTATGAGAGAGAGAGAGAGAGAGAGAGAGAGAGAGAGAGAGAGAGAGAGAGAGAGAGAGAGGCCATCATTTAATAATAATAATAATAATAATAATAATAATAAATCTCTGTATCTCTATGAAGTGCACAAACAATTAAATTCAAGGGAGTTGGGGGAAAGGACAGTTTTGTATACTGGGTCCGAATTATTGTGGCTCATATTAGAGAAGAAATATTTATTTCGTAGAGGCGACGTACCCATAAACATGGTATTTCTATACAAGAGGTCAGAATGATTTTTGAAAAAGTAAAAGTTTAAAAAACATTGTAGAAAAAAAAACAATAGTACTCACACATTTTAAGCTATATTTAGTCGCATTCAAGAAAGGTTACTCCTCTAAACATTTCCTTAATTAAAATGACAAATCCGCGAATAATCAATAGTTTATCTCCATTCTGATAAATTTTTGGCAATATATTTTTCAATAACAGGATAATAATAATAATAATAATAATAATAATAATAAGAAGAAGAAGAAGAAGAAGAAGAAGAAGAAGTAGAAGAAATATAATAACAAAACAACAATAATTAGAAATTGAAGGAGGAAGAGAAAGAAAAAACCCAATGATTACAACAAAGACAGGTTTGTGTAACTTATGAGGTGAATCTTTCCAGAAATATTGCTAACGTAAACTTTTTAGTTTGGTTATTAGATTAGAGACATATCAAAATTAGATACCATTTTGCACCCCAGGAGAGCAGCATAGCGACATCAACAAGCACATGATGCACTGAATATTGAATCCTAATCCGCAAATTATTAATAAAGACAACAATTCAAGGTAATTGCTACAGCGTTTCCTGTAATTAAATAACATTTGACAGGTACATTCAGTTTTGCGGTCTGGCGAGCGATATTGCTCGTTTACCTTTATTAAAATAATCACTTCTTTCTGCATTATTTTTCTTTTTCAGCTACTACTTCTGATGATGATATGATTATGATTATTATTATGACGATGATGATGATTATTATTATTATTA
This sequence comes from Megalonaias nervosa, assembly GCA_016617855.1. NCBI lineage: Eukaryota > Metazoa > Mollusca > Bivalvia > Unionida > Unionidae > Megalonaias > Megalonaias nervosa. Next base: position 12,650 of record JAECUM010012114.1, read on the forward strand.
TTGTTGTTGTTGTTGTTGTTGTTGCAATAAATACTATTAACGGTTTTCAGTCGGAAAAGGTTAAGATTTATCGTTGTTAACTTTTTTTTATAAGATCCTTTTTTTGGTGGACCTGAAAATGAATTTACAGTTTGGATTGGTGTTTCAGGAACTCTAAGCGCAATCAACAAAATCAGCGATTTTCCTTTCCTCTATTATCAACAGGATATTTAAGTACGTACGCACGGGTACTTGTCATATATTTGTTTCTAAAATAGAAGCAATCGGATTAAAATTTGATCTCAAAAACTTACGTGGAGATCTGATGGACACCGATGCAAGGTAATGAACATTTGATTCACCAATCAAATCACAGCTTTCAGATTTCTGAGAGTGAAAAACGTCATTCGGAACATACTGTTACTAACGATAACACTTTTTAGCATGATGTACAACATGTTATCTGATAGGCTAAGATAGGCTAATAAAAATAACCGGACTGAGAATTCCAATGATCACCAAAACATTAAATTCTATAGTTGTCTATCGGATCTTCATGTATTACTGTGGAAATCTGAGTTTAGTCAGGTTGGAATATAAGACACATTTTTGTCTCGAAGTCTGTCTTATCAGTTTTGTTGACAGATGATCGTCCCTGCAATTCCACCATGTGATTATCCTTGAACATTACCCCTCGACCTGGAACAACCTACACTTGAGAATTTGGCTGCACTATTTTAGTACAAATTAAATTTATTTGCACTAAAAAAAAAAATCTCATAAGCCTAAGTTTCATTCATCGGCGCCGCGTCCGGAGTTCGGATATCTTTCTCGGCAGGCAGTCTATTATGTTGCCTCTCCCTCGAAAACCAATATCTCATTAAGGCTTTAAGGGTCATAATTTGTGCGATATCAGAATGCTGGTTGTTCTGTCTGTTGATGTTATTGTCATGTTATAATGGCAAAATGGGGGAGATCTATCCGACAGGTAATCCCTTGATTTACCATTATCGTCAAAAGCGAAAGAGTCAGACACTCGTTTCATGCGGATAGTTTATCTGGTAACAATAACCGTCGTTAGATACCGTTAGATAAGGACAGAATGCTTCATCCGTCTCCAGGAAATATGTTCATGATATTTTGTTGTGTCAGATCGCATGTGCTTATGTGTCAACAAAAAGCATAGATATCCCAAACTTGAGTGGGTGGGTGGGTAAAATGGACAGCGATTACTTCCATTATGGCCTGGGCGAAAACAATTTTCAAATACAAAGAATGACTGACTAAACCAAACCTCCTGACAGATTAAAATAGGAACTAGAAAATAGTAAACTAACAAAACAAACAAAGAAACAACTACCGATACATGCATTGTCATGTTCATTATTATATTTAGTGCATGTTAAGATAAATGAGAGAGAAGGGGGGGGGGGGCGGGAGCGCGCGCGCGAGAGAGAGTGTTCCTATTGGTATGTTTCATTATTGATGTTTTTTGTTGGGCTTTTTTTCCTTGGGAGTAGTCAGTCGGTTATTTATTTATTGCATGCAACCTTGTCTTCGATTTTCTTGTGTGCACGTTTTGTCTTTTGCTGCATTTCCAGAAATTTGCATAGAAGTAACAGCTTATTTTGTTTTATTTTATACGTATACTTAAAACAATTCAAACATTTTATTATGGAAAAACAGTTCAATAAGAACAATGGATACACATGCAAGAATATATTTAGTACCTTGACCACAAAACTTGTCTCAGATGGCGCGAATGTATTTAAGAATAACTAAAACGTTTACAGTCAGTTCTTGGTATTACAAACAGAGAACTTCACCGCTGAACATAATATAGTTTGAAGGCAACTGCATACTTCGTAGAAATGATTATTAATTTTGTTTATATCACTCGAGACTAATTAGATTTACCTTGAACCTGATGAGATGCAGGCCGAGAAATATCTTTGAATTTATGTTATATCATAAATCTGTAGCTACCACGCCTTATATGTCTCTTTTCAAATACTATTAGTATGTTAGTTACTCTATTCTATTGGTTTCCCATGAAATAGTATCAATGGCATTATAGTGCTTTAGTTTGGTCAGTTCTGTGGTTTCCGTCCAAAATATCATCATTAAGGCATATGGCCGAAGCACTGCTGGTAGAATCTTGATATAGTTTTCACAGATCATTGAAACTTTGCTCTGGGATTTAATAAACGCAAGGAAAAGTACCTCTCTTTACCAAAGTAAAGATCAAAGTTAAATTGTGGGTGAAATATGCAATCATAACTGACATCATTACCTTTATGGCTGATCTTATTACATTTGCTGTTACTAAAATTGTTATATCAATGGGTAATATTACACTTTGATCTACAAAATGTATTACATTTTTGGTAGAAAGTCGCACAACTTTTATAGTTATAACATTTACGGTAGAAAATTGTCTAACATTTAGAGTTATTAAATTTACGGTTGAAAGTCGTGTACAATTTATATTATTACATTTACGGTAGAAAGTCGTACACCATTTTTACTTATTACACCGACTGGGATTCATTCTTTTATGCTGTTTAACACTGGCCTTTTGCTCCTCTTTGCCCAGATTTGTATTTTGGTTTATTGTCAGAGTAGAATTGATGTAGAACGAAGAACTCGATACGATTATGAATCACTATGGACAGAAATGGTTGTATGCTTTTTGTGAGAAGCCAACTCCATCCTTGTACAGACTCTGTCTTCATGAAATTACGAGCATAAGAAACAAGCTGAATTCAAACAGCATTTAGGAACCAGGTCAAATTTCTAAAACTTTTTTCTCCCAAAGGCTTGTGATTATTTTACTCGTTCAGAGGAACACTCGTGTAAGATCGTTTATATTCGACTCGTTTAAAGAACACTCGTGTAAGATCGTCCATATTAGACTCTACGTCTTACTAAATAAAGACTTCATTTGTAAATTTCGGGTAAGATTTCTAAGTCTGTAGTGGGTTATATTACTTGAAACTCTGAGTGAAGTTTCTTAAAGCTGATCTAGAGAACAAATTTCCCATGATGATATCGTGAACCTTCGAAATGTCTCATGCTGTCCTCCGATTTCGAAGCATTCGTTCAGATCCCATGCAGGGAATTCGTGAAACTTTTACAGATAAATTAAAATTTTTGCAATATTTATCAACCTAACACTTTCAGAATTTATAATAATACTCTAATATTCCACTGGCTCTACCTTGCATTAACATCTCCCGAAAAATATTTAAATTTACATACATGTTCAAAACACGACATACTCTCATCCTCATGCAACGTTTTGAAAGAATTCTTTCACGACTAATTCTAAGGGCTTTTTTCAAGTTGCCTTGAAAATATCTTTCAATTGCTCTACATATGGATAAACTATAACCTCAAAAATGTTATTGTGTAAATCTTAAATTTTATCAAATAATAACCATCAACATGGAGCTCTATGCAAATATTTCTTGGTTCCTTCCTTATAGTATAGTCGTCGTTCTAATGTTTTTTAAGCTCTTGTTTTTGTTACTGGTATTGCTTACATACGGCTGCTATAATAATAATAATAATAATAATAATAATAATAACAACAACAACAACAACAACAATAATAATAATAATAATAATAAGAAGAAGAAGAAGAAGAAGAAGAAACAAATGAACCTAAGCAATGAAATATTTAAGATGGCTGACAGATCCCGGATGTTATTTGAAAAACCATGTGCTAAAATTTCACATCTACACACGCTGCTAAGTGTTTGGTTTGCTTGAAAAACAAACAAATTATAACAAATATAAGAAGCAAAAACTTAATGTTGGAGGATAAAGTATCTAAGATCAAAGATTTCACGTTTGTACCTTTGAGAAGTTTGATTAATTAAATGTTTAAACAGTTTGGAAAGAAGTCAAAATGAAACTAACATGAAAAACCACGGTGCACCAAGTCTGAGAAACTATATTTCGCATATTTCTTAATCACACACACACACACACACATATAGTATATATATATATATATATATATATATATATATATATATATATATATATATATATATATATATATATATATATATATATATATATATGTATGGGTGGGTGTCTTTGTGTACGTACGTATCCATTAATGTACATGTATACACTTTACCACAAATGACACATTTCCATGAGATGATAAAAATTATTTTTTGTCATTTTCTAGTCTTGTAAAGCTGCTGTACGATAACCTTTACTTTGTTAAAAGGCAAAAATATGAATGCACAGTAAATGCTTGTTTTCATCGGTATTACATACTAGTACATTAAAACTGTATTTCAGTCATGTAAATGAGCTTATTCGATAGTTGTACTATAATTACGTCACACTTTGATGGCATATAAATAAAATGGAGTTAGCAACATTAAAAAATCACTTCATAATAATATGTCAGGACTTAAACATTTTCTTCGTGATCAGTGCTTCAATAGTTGCATATCTTTATGTTTCTACAGCAATGAAATGTCTGAGTTCACAACCAAACCCTATATAATTATAAGTACGTGCCAAAATTTTATATTGGAAACAAATGCTTGGCACGTATCGATTATTTTTTCACGAGGAAAATTGCCATGACGGATATTATTGTGCGAATTACCTGAATTTTCAGAAGGTAGATCTCGCTGAACGAACGTTTCTTCAATTTGTGACATTATGTATGAATTCTTTTACTTTGTCAGCAAAGGTTCACTGCGGATGAATGCTGTTATTAATTTTGACATATATAATACTTTAAATTAAACAAATACATCGAGATCAAATGACGTTCAGCACCATCTGTGCTGTTTTCCATTAACTAATGTAATTTTGTACAATCTGTCACATAATAGTTGAGGCCGACATTCTAGTTGACCAAAACCGCAGGGTACAAAAGTAAAATTATTTTGAAATACATTCGGATGTCTAGATCTTTAGACCTTTCGCTTTGCATGACGTTATGACATCATTTGTGTGTGGGATGTTATCACATGTATTACATATATGAATATTATAACATGGATGTATTAACGCACACAACAAAAAGAACGTAGTCATGTGATTAAAGAAAATTGAACAATTGAATGATTAGTCACCATGACCTTAAAGAATTAGGATCGTTCTAATAATCGTTAGACAACGGTAAAACAAATTTCGTTCACGGTAAATGTTGAATGAAAGTTAATGGTTGTTACAAGTCATTTTTATAAACTATTTTTTTTAAGTAAGAGCATTTGAGCGCGTGGAAAGAGATGTAAATTGAAAGATGGCAGAACACACTAGTTTAAGATTCTCGTGATTTAAAATAATGTTTTATGAATACCTGAGATAAAACGACAATTGATTTGGACGTGATGTGTCACCATAATTTCATTTACCAAATCTAGTATTGGATTTCTAGGTGAGAATTAAAAGAAAAATATGCGCCTGTTTGCAATTTTCAATATTTCAAAACTAAGGCATGACAGAAATGCAAAGAAAAAAGAGCTGCTTACACGAAATACTGTTTCTAGCAACCCTATTAACTGGATGTTAGATTGTTTAAATTTAGATTATTCCATCCAAACTGGTGGTGAGAAAGAGCTTTGAATCTTGCAACATGACAATCCACATATGCAACAACAACAACAACAAAAAAAACAAAAAAAACCAAAACAAAACCAAAGGAAAAAAAACACAAAACAAAAAACAAAAGCAGAACATTCCTACATTCATCCCAAAAGAGTTCATATGGATGGATGTGTATGTCAGTTTTGAAGTCATCTATCAGTTTGAAAGCAATGTTTTCAAGAAAGAGGACTCGTGTCTCAGCTTTCAAGTAAATGATTTGATGCAAAAGGTTTTATGCTTGTTCCAGACAAACACTTGTCGATGTGCGCGAGAAAGGATGCAATATTAATTAGCTATTTAACAGTCCTGGTACAAAACACAGATCGTTTGTTCTTATCCAAGGATTTGCCTCCCTAGCGACTTAGATATGCATCACATCTACTGAAAACTTCGCCATTTGGAGACCGAGTTGATTAACACTTACAAATGGGTCATAACAACTGTGTCTTCAATCCCCTCACGATCTGTGAAAATATGAAAGCTATGGATCATTATCGGTCAAAATACTAATATTCAGATTCTTTAAAACGAGGCATATGTCTGAAAATATTTAAGTGGACGTTAACATGGGCTAATCGTGTAGTATACAAAAATATAAGTGTTTTTGGAAGAAGCTGTGAATGCAATATAACCGCATTGAGTTTCTCACATCTGAAGATGCTTAAAGGCTTGTATTTTGGAAGGTTTGGGTCACTAGTAACTTTATCTTTGCTTTTTTTAAAAACTCATCCGGAACAACTCAGCTATTTCAGTGCAACAAAATTATGCAACATGTAAAATTCACAACATTGACCGCGAAGTTGAGACTGTTTTATACTCTTCTGTCGACGGCTAAATTCGTCCTAATGGTAATATAAACGATGCTATTTTGCTATCAGTTACTAACCACAGAATGTGTCTGAATTCCTTGTATGCAAATTATCAATTATTCTTTTCTGATCTTAAAATATTATTCTAATATATGTGCCAAATTTATGTCATATTTACTACACATGTTTGATGTTTCTCGCCTATCAGAAATATGTCATAATTGAAAGGTCAAAATCACAAGTCACCAGTTACTGTTTGAGTGTGTCATACATTTATCCTGAGATGAGGTAGCTATAGCTGAAAAATACACGAAGGAAAACAGAACTAATTTAAAAAAAAAATAATAATATTGCGCGTGCACGATATAATATGCTGTGCATCAAAATTGGGAGTCAAGGGCACATGCCAATATAAAATCTTCCTCTTGCCACAGAAGGCGGTAGACAAAAACTCCTTCATACTATTTCTGACTATTATTATTATTATTATTATTATTATTATTACATAAATGCAGTCAAAGTTCTGTTCAGCAAACACTTTTCAGAATGGAAGCGTGTTGCATTCTTTGGCTAATGATTGTATACGAGAAATTTGTTTGTGTGTGTGAGTTTGTCTGAGTTCCTTTTTTACTTTGAGAGAATTTCAGAATCCTTTGGTTGTTCTTTTTCAGAATTGTCGTTCTGATAAATTAGATGTCCTTTCCATCAATTTGAATTGCATTCCATATAACGTATTTGATAGAGAGAGCCAACAATATCAGATTCGGAAGAAATGATGGTATTCCAAGTTGAAGGGTGGGGCAGCGACCTGCCTAAGCCGGAAACAAAATGTCTGACACAATTTATATTCAGACAAATGAAATATGATCGAAATAATCAAGTCTGAATTGAACAAGGAAACACATTCATAATACAGCGTTGAATACTTTGACTAAAACACAAGATAGATGGATTGTAAAGGAATAAATTAACTTGATGAATTAAATGACAGTAGCATGCTGTTCTACTCACCTATGCCAGCGTTTCCTGAAAAATTTAAATATACCTTTTCCGGTGCAAGATCTCAAAAGCTAAAAGAAATCTGCAAATATTGGATAGAAAACCCTCAATGTATTTAAAGAGTGCGTAAATTCATCTGGAAAGACTTCAAACATTTTTAAAAACAGCATTTTTCCATTTTGGATCTCAGATCCAAGAAGGTTGCAATATCAGTATATGTGATAGCAATGCAGTATCAGTATATGTGTGAACGATGCAAGATCAGAATATGTGTGAACGATGAAATATTAGTGAGAACAACGCTATATCAGTATATGTGAGAACAACTCTATATCAGTATATGTGAGAACAAGTACATTGATAGTTTGACATAATGTGACTTTTCATACATTTTAGACTGGGGCGAAGAGGAAGACAACAAAGAATTTCCTAAAACCAGTTCAGAACAGAATTCCCAGAAACATTCCCAGGTCGCCAAGACACTTCACTGGTAATTCAGTTACATTTTTCATTTATTGAGAGAGAGAGAGAGAGAGAGAGAGAGAGAGAGAGAGAGAGAGAGAGAGAGAGAGAGAGAGAGAGAGAGAGAGAGAGAGAGAGATGCTAATTTATCTGGAATTATTTACCTGTGAATCCACATCCAAGTACTTTCTTATCAGCAGCAATGAGGCGTATTCTGTTGTCGTGCATAACAAGAAGCAGTACATAATCTCTGCGAATAAACTCTTTCCACATTTGCATTAAAGTAAACATATTCGTGTATTAAAAGACTAAGTGGTCAGAAACCAAGTACACTTTGTGAGCAGAACAATTTAATGTTCAGTACAACAGCCATTGTTCATAATGGTCAGTACAATTCCTACAGCTCAAACACTATTTCATGTTCAGTAGAACAGCCAATGCCAAATAATATTTCATGTTCAGTACAATAGCCATGACTCATAATGGTCAGTACAATTCCGATGGCCCATACACTTGTTCATGTTCAGTACAACAGCCATAGCCAAATACTATTTCATGTTCAGTACAATAGCCATGTCCCAATACTATTTCATGTTCAGTACAACAACCATGTACCAATACTATTTCATGTTCAGTACAATAGTCATGACCCAATACTATTTCATGTTCAGAACAATAGCAATGACCCAAGACTATTTCATGTTCAGTACAATAGCCATGTCCCAATACTATTTCATGTTCAGTACAATAGCCATGTCCCAATACTATTTCATGTTCAGTACAATAGCAATGACCCAAGACTATTTCATGTTCAGTACAATAGCCATGTCCCAATACTATTTTATGTTCAGTACAATAGCCATGTCCCAATACTATTTCATGTTCAGTACAATAGCCATGTCCCAATACTATTTCATGTTCAGTACAATAGCAATGACCCAATACTATTTCATGTTCAGTACAATAGCAATGACCCAGATTTTTATTACTTTTATATTATATTTTTATGTCTAGAGTTAGGTAGCTACCATTCACTGATAGGATCTAAATGTGACGGGTCATACTGATGAGCGGAATTATTATTTAAGACCAAAAATCAAAGTGTATGCATGGGGGTGTAGAATGGTTAATTATATGCAATTATTAAAGTTTGTTATGGTGAATATGAAGTTTTATCAACCAGTAATTCTCATACTGACTGACGCGTGGTGTATATATATATATATATATATATATATATATATATATATATATATATATATATATATATCTATATATATATATATATATATATATATATATATATATATATAAATTCATAGGTCTTTATATTAACCCCAAAGAAAGGCGTGTAACTATTTTATTACATGACTTAATATACAGTTTTTGAAATTCAGCATGTTTAATTATTGTAAAATACCAGTTCGACTACTTGACGATATTTAAAAATTCCATATGAAGTCATTACGGTGCAATATCATAAATTATCGCAAATCACATGACGTCGTTTTAGCCGACGTCGTACATGGGAATTAGTGATATAATATTAATTGTTTTTCTTCACATTGCGTGATATCCATTGGATACCAGTCCGTTCACATGACTGATATTGAATGGGCTGAATTAGTTTAAACAGCTTGATCCTTATTGGACGTGTCTACTAGACCCAGGTTTTCTCGTCACGTAAAACTTCACGTCACTACATACTCAAACATCAGCCATTGATTTATTTCATACTTATTCACTGTGGCACTAGAAGCGTAACATGTACGGTTCTGCTCTACAATTTCGCACTTTCCATAGGAAGAAAGATTTTCCCTTATATTTCCTCACTGGTTATCCTGGCTAAAAAAGAAAGTTCTTGTTTATCTTAGGAAGTGTTACAATAATTTTTAATTCCCTTTGTTTTGGTGTATGATGTGTGTAATTTGGGTTACTGAGTATACCGTTTGGCTTTACTGAATATGCGCACCTCTCAAAAGACTAAATGATCCACCTGGTCATTTTCACCTGCTAGATTTCAAAGGTTAATTGAAAGAAGTAAAAATAGCCGATAATTTATTCAACTTTGTATGTATTTTGTAATTCATTAATTGCACGTTTAGAAGCTGGTATTGTCTGCTCTGGCAAAAGTCATTTTCCTATTTTAATAACTCTAAGGTTTATAGCTGTCAGCTTTATGCATAGCTTCCATAATTACCACATATAAATAAAACTTTGTTACACTTCATGAAAGTAGCATAGAGGTATGCCAACATTATCGTTACTGTGCTTGTTGCTAATGCGAATAACTTCACCTTGTAATGGCCCCTCTCTTTGAAGTACATAATTACTGTAGAGCGGAACCAACATTACTCGTGAAGTGCTTAAAGATTAAGTCTTATAAACCATATTTTTGTTCCGTAGTTATTTTCTTAATACTCGGGAAGTGTTCATGACTTTATCGAGACCTGATCACCTTGTTCAGGAATCGAGATGAAAGGTGTCGTGAAGTTCTGAAACCACAGCCTAGATATTACAATGGCAGATACAGATTTGAAATATCTTTTGAATGTAACTCTCTGTATGAATTATTCATTAATTGGTTTTGGTTACTGTTACGAACGCCATTATAAATAAGGAGATGACTAGGTTTTTGTTATAGACTGCATCGAGAGAAAATACTCAGTTGGAAGAAGTTATGTCTGATTCTATCGCTTTAACAAGGCAGTAAAATTATTTTGGGGTTTTCGTTTAACACAAAAATTGTTTTTTAAAAAAGTGTCTTTTAACTTACTTTCGTTCTTCATAATTAAATCAAATCTATTAAATATCAAAGTTTGTACAACTCAGTATTTTTGGAGTTTAGTTTCTTTCGTTGAGTCAGACTTATTTTTTAAGAAAAATGTTCAATGACAAAGCAACATAAAATTATTAAAAATCAATTATATGAAAGAGCTATGTACAGATTCAGTATCTTTAGTTTCGCATTTCTATTTTTTTAACCAACAGTAATGAATAATTATCAAGGATTATGGTCAGTCTGTCCTTTTTTCATAGTTCATATTAGTATATATTTGACCATCTGATTTAATACATTCATTTCATTACAAGAATAAGGAAATATAATGACGTTAAGTGTAATTGATTTCATTCTGTCTTCCTATCTATAATGTGCGCACATTTGTAAGTGGACTTAACCGCTAAAAGGCAACCAAGTTCATAATAAACCTTCTTTTGCAAGGCTTCAAAAGATCATCATTTTTAAAATATGTATATTTACATTTATTGTATTGCCTGACAATGGTGAGAAAAATGAAGATGATTTGGTCGATGGTCTAAAGCAAACTATATGGCAATAGACCAGTTCCTCTTTAAGTTAAGATCGTAAGTTTCCAGCTTTCAGATCCATTCAAGGCGTTACCAATACAACCAAAAGATTAAATTAAGATGTTATTTAATTGCCATTTTTTATGTTATTCATTCGATAAAGATGTTGTGAAGATGTACAAATACACCTCCATATTGTAGCATTTATCAGACATCCGTATTTGTTTGAAGCAAGCTTCAACAGCGTGACTGGCATTCCAACACGGATTTTAACAAAGTAAAACGTTTCAAGACCTAAACTTTTCAAATGAAGTGTCATACAGTGCTAAACAAGACCATTAATTAGCTCCAGCATTCCCCTCTAACAGCAGATAGTGTAGAATCGTTGGAATGAATAGGACAATGATGAGGAAGACACCTGTGATACTTGTTATCCTTCTGTCCCAGAAGGCCCTAGTATGAGTCAGGGAGGATATTGGAGGTAGCCATTCTTATCACTTCATTTGTATTTCAGGAAATACAGAACACGATTGATAGCAAGAAAAATATACTTGAAAATGACTAAAAACATAATATTGCTGAACATGGTTTGACTGCAATTCCAATACTGTTCTACTAAAGATCTTTGTACTAAGATGATCAATACTAATGAAATCACCTTGCTCTTATGGTTTGACAGTAATTCCAGCAATGGGGCTCCTGAAGTTCTCCCCATTGGCATGCTTAATGCAGATTTAACCATCTTGACGAATGAACATTTATCAGCTTGCTTATTATTATTTTATACAAATTTTAAACTGGGAAGGACACCATAAAGCATTTTTAGAAAACATGAGTGTGTGCTGGGACTGTCCCCACTCATGTAAGCCTTACATTCAGGTAGCTTAGAACTCATTGTTCTGCTGCCTGACGGCAAAATTAACAGCACTCTTTGAGTGCATTAACGCCTGGGGAATGTGGCACAATTCCATTCCTCAAGGAAAATTAACATCCTGCGGTGCAGGAATTAACAACTGGCACATGCACATATGTGCGCACGCCAGTATAATCTAACTAAGAAAGAAAGAAGCATTTTTAGTATTTGCAAAATATACCCAAATAAATGTGGAGCATGACTATATTGACTGGAAACTTCGACTGGGACACAAAGATAGTTAACAAGAAAATATACATACGCACCGAAGTTTCCATGTATGACAACTTTCTTGGACTAGGTGAGGTCGATTGAGAAAAAAAAAAAAATAAGTATGCGATATACAGACTTTAAGAAATATATTCACTGTTTGAAACTGTTACATATTTTACTTAGTTTTAAAAAATGTTTACATTTATAAAGGTTACATTTAAAAAAGGTATTTTTTGCTTCTTCTCTTCCTTTTAGTAACATATAATCCCTGTTATCTCGCAAAATGTGCAAAACAGGAATCTCTCACGAATATAATATACATTGTCAATAAGTCAAAATAGTGTCAGATATTTAAAATTCCAAATAATCTCAAGAGATCACCAACAGATCAAACTTTTAAATCAAGACATCTCAGCCACTTGCAAAATCTTGAATAAGTATTTACTTTGATAGCTAAAGTCAGTGGCTTACCGATTTTTACGCGCACCAGGGACATCGGATCGTGTTAAGGTTCAGCGTTTTGCTTAAATAGCGCTGGAGACATACCGTACGTACCCGTCTATCGACAAATATGTGGAGTGTTTTAGACTGTTGTGGTGTCATCAGACCTTTCGAGAGCAGGGCCGACAAGTGGGTGGGGGGGGGAGCAACCGGAGATATATCCCCGGGGCCGAACAACACTTTATAATTTAGAAAAGAAAAATTTTGTTTGAACAAGAACTAGAAGAGGCCCGGGTGTTTCTTACCCCAGGGCCCGTGGTCGCTTTCTACAACCTTGTTCTGAAATCGTGTAAACATAATGCCAGAATCTCCTCTGAAACTGGAATAAAAATGTGAATTTTAACATCTACAATGGAAACCCGTCTTTAAAAGACACTATTTGTAATGCCAAGTGGACTAATGGACATGTGTCAGATAGATAGATAGATAGATAGATAGATAGATAGATAGATATATAGATAGATAGATAGATAGATAGATAGATAGATAGATAGATAGATATGAATGTGAAATTTAAAAACATATATTGCCTGTGTGTAGGTGTCCTGTAACAGAGATGACTACACTTACAAAGGAATTTTCTATTACTCTAACACTTACTATGAAAGTCGCGATAAAATAAGTATTGAACTCCGACCATTTTAGAACTCGTTGCTTTATTTTCGTACATTTTGAACCAAACGTCGTCAAAATCATTGATACTTTTTGAGGTCTGATGCATAGCGAAGCATCTGAGTACCATCTGTTTGTGTTGTTGTCAGTTGTTTCCTATTAGAACACAGTAGTTCGACTTTTTCTAAAAATCTATTTAAAGTCTAGCAGTGTTTCAATAGCAGATGATTTTCTAATAGGGGAGGGTAACCACAAGAGAAACTTTTAAATATTTCGAAACATAATCTTAGCGACAACGTAAAAGCCGATAGCTGAGATTCGGAACACCTTGGAATATTTGTGAAACAAGGATTGACCGAGAAGTTGCGAATGCATGGAACTATTTTTCATTAGCAACATCTCGGTCAGTCATACTGTCAATTCAATGGTAGAAATAGTTGGGGTAGTCTTGCAAGATTGTCGTTTCTTTATAGCGAAGACATTTCGGGTGAACAAAAATGTTTGATTTTTCCGACATACATCCGAGGCATGTTTTTGTCTTTGTCTCTGACTTCATACATTGTTTACTGTTCTGCCCCCTGGAACTGACCTACATTAGGGACATGCGTTCGTATTTATGAACTGGTCATGCGAAGTACATGGGTTGTGTCAAAGCTAAAATATCTTAGGCAGCAGAATGTAATCAGGAAAATATGCTGCTTTCCTCATAATCAATTCTCATTGTATTCCAATTCATTCATTTGTAAATACAAATAGAAAAGTCGCATTTTAATACATGCAATTATTATGAAAAACCTATTTTCGCAGATTATGTTTTAATTTGTCGATTTCTCTTTGAAATTATCCCTTCTATAAATAGTCTTCCATAGTGACCTTGTTGATACATGGTTAGAATTAGTTATGGAGAGAAGCAAAATATACATGCGTATACAAAATGTACAATTGATAACATATATACGAACCAGAAAGCAGAAACCCTTTAAATAAATTTTGTGTTAAAAGAATCACACGTTCTGCGTTAGTTTTGTGTGCCAAAAGCAATGATGACGGGACTTGGTGCTTTCCTTGGACAAGTAAATTTCGTTAAAACTTTAAAAACAGGTTGTCATAAAAATCAAATGGACTATATAAAAGAAATATTGAAGTGGCCCATGTACATACGCACAGAACCTTACATACTTGATCAATACACCTGTTCAGTCCATATTTCCGTATCCCACTCCCAGATTCGAACTACTTAGTTGCCTTCTTTGACGTCCGCACGTAGATATTTTAGACGCAATGAATCAAACTTTCATAAATCCAAATTATTGTTTTGAATTTCATTCGTTACAATAAAGCTAAAAACGACTGCTTAAATATCGATATAAATTACTACAGTGCAATCTCACATCTCTGACCATTAAAAGAAGGTATGTAATAAATATAAAACCGCATTAAAGTTTTGTACTGAGACCGGGCAAAGAACTCGTTTGACATGACAGTTGAATACGTAATGGCGTGAGGGCCTTGATGTAACCCTCTATAATACGAAACTCGTTCTTTCCGACTCAGAACAAAACACTTATGCATGTGTGTATCCATCATTTTACTTCCACGTCATCAATGACATTAAAACAATCAATAACCTCTATTTGGCCCAATCGAAGAGGTGATTGGCTCGGTTTTTATCACTTTATGTTTCTGATTCTAATAATGAATACAATCGTAGTAAATTGCTATTTCTGTTTCATGACCTAACATTTATTGCATCGTAATAGTTACAATGTATTCCTTATATTTTTAAAAAGATTAATGAAATTTTTAGAAATTTAGCAAGATAAAGGATACCAGCACCAATCATTTTCACCTATCGGAACCAGGTGTGTATCTCGTGCTACCCCATATGTTTGTCTTATGGTTATCCAAAACATAAGTGTATTCCTTGGTAGGTTTGAAAAGTTTTAAAGTAGTTTCTCGTCATGCATTATTTTCTTCCTACGAATGGATTCGATAGTGTGGATGTATATTTACAGGAATGATCTTTGGTCTCTAACCTACTTTTAGTATCAGTTCTCTTGAGGCACATCAGAGAACGTAAGGGAAGCAGTATTCGAACGTATACGATTTGGTAATATAAATCACTTTAGAAATGTCTCTGCTGACAGATGGTCAGTTCGTGATTCTCCCGCGGTTTTAAAAGCCTAATGCGATAATCTAACACGAGGAGAGGTGTTTGAAGTGAGGTGAGTCATCTGACAGATAGTAGTTCCAGCATACACAATAACTGGAGAAAGACACTCATATGACAGCTTGTCTTGTTGCTTTAAAAAAATTTTAAATATAGGGTTCATGGTTTCTTTACGTTCTGAGTTTTAAATAAATGTTCTTGTAGAAACTTTTCGCTTATATGCAATCCTAATTAAAGATAAAAATTCGTTTCTTGCTCGTTTCAAAGGTACTCTAAACATATTATTGTTATGACTAAAAAATCGGAGCCAAGGGCCTTTATCAAGGACACATTGAGGCAGACGACCTGAGATGGCCTTGGTTGGTATTGAACTCGTGACATTTGCATTACGCGTCAGACGCTCTACCAACTGCGCTACCTCTGATCCAACAAGGATGAAGAACTAAAACTACTGTCATATATAGGTAGCCAAATTACTGCCAATGCTGTCTTAATAAAAACGAGTTTTAAATATCGAAATGGGTGGTTGAAAGATCACGAGTTTCTGGTTGTAAATACTTAGATATAAAGTTACTTGGATGCTATAATACTGTATCCATAGAGTTCTCTGTTACCAACCAAAATAACATATTACAAAACATAAATAACAGCCATTGTCTAACATGCTGATGTTGAGTTCCGGTGTTCCTATTTTTGTGTGATTTATAAAGTAAAAAAAATACTCCTTTAAAGGGAAACCGTTATGGAATTATTAATGAACATTTCTCAATAACTGCGTAGATTTTTTTCACCACCCATATTATTCACATAAAGCTATCTTGAATTTCTATTGAAAGAAGCCCCCAAGTAATTATGTTTATCTGCTTAAAATAACTGATGTTGTCTGTTGTGTTGATTGTAAGATTTCATAAAATGTAAAATGTTGTTTTTGCATTTTTTTTTTCAACTGTATGTGTTCCTTCAACATTGCTAGATGCGAATATTTGTATGCATTTCTCAAAATTATACTGGCATTCACATAAACTCGTAAATTTCAGCTTTATAATATTCTGTTATACAGGTTATCAGAAAACTATGAGAGAGCGGAAGGAGTTTGTCTACCACGCTGTGTTCTCTACGCTCATTATCTAGATCTGTGTAAGAAAGAAAAGTTCACACCGGCAGGGGCCGCCACATTTGGCAAGGTAATGTATACAGCTGTATTTAACTGAGTTCTAATCTTGTTTTCTCTTTATGTCTTATAAAACGTTATCAAATGGAAACGTAAAGCTCTTGATGTTTTGTCATGATCCACGTTCATTTCCACTAACAGATCTTTTTCTTAAAATTTTCACTCCATATAATGTATATAACAATAGATGCCATTGGGTTTCTGACTTTTGTCGGAATTGTTCAAAACTTATCGATTATAAGACATGCCATCTTTATTCCTTGTTTTTCATAGGAAGAACAAGAACAGAAACATTAATAACAACAACAACAACAACACAACAACAACAACAATAATAATAATAATAATAATAATAATAATAATAATAATAATAATAATAATAATGTGGGCTTATTACAGCGCCTAATCTTTTGAACCTCTAAGCGATTTACAATATTAAATAACACATAAAACTTATACGACGACAAGATTACAAACAACAAATAGCATGAAATTACAAAACAAAAACAAGCTGACAATAATTAAGTAAGCATTATTAAGTTTTTAAGTATGTTCTTGCAGTCGCAATAGGTGAGTTTCTAGAGCACTCTTGAATGAGATCACAGTGTCCTTGTGTCTAAGATCTATGGGCAATTCGTTCCATGTAGCTGGGCTTTGGTAGGCAAAAGAATTTTGTCCATTATAAATTCTTTTTAACAGTGGGAACTATGAGAATGCGAGTGTCGGAAGAGTTGCGTTAAGTTTCTAGATAGAGTCTACACATGGGTGAGGTCAGCTAGCTTTATTGGACTGAAGTCAGTCAAAGAAATGTATCACAATGAACAGATTTAGTGTTTGATTCTGGGTTGAACGGGTTGCAAACCAGGGGGTGGGGGTGTTGTGTGTGCTCAGTTCTTCGTACTCTTTTCATATTATTTTGTTCTTATTACAAAGTAATTAATAATGAAAATCAGGAAACTGGAACTATATTGCCGTGTGTGTTTTTTTAGTAGTTATTGCGTAACGGCAGATTTTATTTGTTGCACATTTTGTTATTGTCGTCTAAGCACACCCAGTGACAGCATCCGCCATGGACATCGTGGATCGATTCTATCCGCCATGGATAGCGTGGGTTGATGGTGTCCGCCTTGGACGGCTTGTGTCGATTCTATCCACCATGGAAGGAATGGGTCGATTCAGTCCATAATGGAAGACTTGGATCAATTCTATCATCTATGGACGGCTTGAGTCAATTATATGTTCTTACAAAATTATAATAAATTGTCTATTTTTCTTTTGCAATGAAATTCTGTATTGTTGACCAGTTAAATACGCTTATAAAATTACACAGCATCGAAAATGATAACGAAATCGACTTCTGCAACGTCGAAAAGGGTCCTGAATAATTAGTCTTGAGAACTGTTGTAGTTTCAAGGAGAAACTTATGAGACTGGAGCATCAACATGACGTTTGGTCGGACAGTATTGAGTTTTATGCCATCAATATGAAAAATTTCATTTTGCAAACTGAATTTATTGATGCTTGTAGACAACTTAACTAATATTTCTACTTTACATTTGATATCCTAAAGATTGGTCTTTCTTTTAACTCCCCTACGGCGTTTGACTCTTCCGTTACGGTATAGCTCTCAGCTCGAGGTGTTTCACCTTATCAGACGTGTTTCTGTACAATCTATATAATGGTACATCTATATTTTATTATGCTTTTACGACTGGCTGTAACACTTCTGTCTTCATGTGACACTGTTTCCACTGCTGTTCCTTCGCTGTCCTTTTAGTCGCACAGAAACTAGGAGAAGATTATCAGAACTATCGTGTGCTGCTCCATTCTGAAATATGGTCGATATAATAAGTATAAAACTACAGTTTAAATTGACATATATTTAACTTTACATTTAATGTCTTTTTCTCGCCTTTTTAAGTTTTCATGTTTCTTTTTAAAAATACTTTGGACGATTACCTGTTCGATCTGTAAATGTTGTATTCCCCTTAAATAAGAACAAAGAACACAGAATGACAAATAATTTGACTTTAACTTTGTATGCTGACATGACATGTTAATTAATAAGGAAATAATTTCAAAATTTCTTTGAACAGAACTCTTCTTTTTGTAAATGTACCTAATTCCTAGATGAATATGTGTTTGAAAACCCCAGACTAAACCAAATGTTATATTAGTGCCCAACATTAAGATAAATCTTTAACATTTCAATTTCTCTACTTAACGATCTGTATTTAAACTCCTGCACATTGCTATGGACCTAACTTTGCAAAAGGTTATAGTACAATTTGATAGTTCATCGAAGAGAATAACCAAAATACACACCCTCAGTTGTGACACACACTTTTCTGGAGTCGAAGTTTAAAACCGTTTATCAACACTTGCATGCTCCATGATTTTGAAGTCTTTTCTTAAGCTAATAAATATTAATAATTGATAACGTTTTTTTGGTTTTTGTTTCAAGCAAAGAACTTTTTTATCTTTTAAATATCGTGACAAACTTACATGTCAACCACTATTGAAGCTTAACGCTGCTATGAACAGAAAGAAAAAAATAAACATTCTGTCAAAAGAAATTAGACGTCGCCATTAATGGAACCAGATTTATTCAAGCAAATTGTGGAAGTATGATGAAGTAAACTTTCTCTTCTAAGGAGTTACCAGTTAACGCATAGGAATGTTAAAAGTGGTGTGTTTGAAAATTTTATATCTTTTCCCATAGTTTGTTTGATTTTTTTTGTACACAAAAGCAGTTTGAATGTGCACGATATTAAAAACAACCCTCTCAACCCATATAAGTGGAGCACAAGACTGGTACATAAATTAAAGTGACTGTTAAAAATACAATTTTAGCTCAATGTATTCGTGACATTTAGTTCCTGGTTTTTAAAAAAAGCATTCAGTGAGAAGGTATTTTTCTGTTCAGTTCCTTTCTTCTTGAAATATACGCCAATTTGATCTCCGCAGAAAACTTTGATAGGACAATAGATGTCGAACGAGGTCCACATTTCATCTGCATTAGCGCGTATACATGCTCGATAATGATGTTCATATTAAGTCAAAGGTCAGCATGTATATAATTAAATTTTAAAATAAATAATTAAAAACTGAAGTTTATTTTCATCTAATCAAATAATGGAAGATTCAAGTTATCAGCAAATAGGCCTTTTTATTATCTTCTGGTTTGCAGTCTCACACATTTGAATAGAAAATCTTGATACTGAATTCTGGTTTGTGCTGAGATTTTTTGTTTGTTTTTCTCTGATACGCTTTATTTGTTCTCTTCAAGCTGCGAAACGCACTTTAAACATCTCGCATGCTTCTGACGTTTAGAATAATAGTTATAAAGAAAACATTTATCTTCTTTTGTCGTTTCCACGAAGACAATACAAGTTCATTTTCCGGACTTTCTTTCTCTTACTGATTAAACGTATTATTCCTGCATACAACATGGAAGGATTCACTATCAAAGAATTTAGTCCAGCGGCTAAGCATACAAAAGTATGCACATCTAACGAAAGCATGAAAAGTGACATACGTACAGGCAAGGTCAAGATAACCATCGCTAGTCACAGTGTCATATGACAAACTCACTTTTTTGGCCATGCTTGACCTCATTCTCTCTTTTCATTATAAATATCATGAATTAAGAGAAATAGTCACTCACAACCAGTAGATACAGCATTCTTGGGTATTTAAGTTACCCATGTGCACGTATCATTATCTGGTCACGGTGTTTGCGCATGGGCAAAGCATGATCTTTTCGCAAATATAGTGTCATCACAACAATATCGATATACTGTCATACTTTGAAGTCATTGCTGGTATCACAATTTGTTCATGCATGCACCCATGGACAGTATATAATGCAAGGATTGAAAATTCCAGAGAGATGTCAGACATCAAAATTCTCTTTTGATATTCAAACGCATTTCCCAGTGTTGATTTGAAAGGTAGGATCAAAGGCACACCATATGCACATTTGTCCTTATGCCAGAAACCTTCATGTGTTTGCATTGGTGATTTGTGGAAGTTGGCTAGAACTGTTCTCTTGGAGAGCAACCTAATTTTTTTACTATTTTCTTCCTGTCGTATTTTAATTTACATTTAATATTTTGCTGGTATTAGTATAATGAAATAATCAACTATACTCCTTCATTCTTGACTCCATCATTCTGATATACTTTGTTGTAATTTTATGATAAATAGTGACCAATATAATGTCAGTGTAAAGATCTCTTTTGGCTCCTATTACGTTATCGTTAATTTTCATTTCAGTTTAGGAAATTGGATATATCCAATCATTATTGAGCTAAATTTAATAGCGAACTATTTGTTTTAATATATTGAGAGTGTGTACTTGTAAATATTATTCACGAATCTAGCATACAAAATGTTTAATATGTTTTGTAAATAGACATAATGCAAATTTCCTATGCAATTAAACGTTCCTCCTTTACCTCACGTCATTCCAAAAGGCACTGCTTGAATATCGATTCAATTTACTCCAGTACAGTCTCACATCTTTGACCATTAGAAAGACATTTGTTTTTTAATGTTAAAGATGAAATAAAAAGCCGTATTGTTTACAATACATATGCAATAACGGGTTTCTATGTCCAGTCCTAACACGAACCGCCGGAGAGGCTGTTGACATGGCTCTCAGTCAGTTATTTTCTTCACATACGCCATCAGTTCGTGTATGCTTAGTTATAATGGCTTCGATGCATCCGTCTTAGCTAATTCGGACCAGGTTATGACTTTTACCTAACTGACCGTGGAAGACGAGCAATACCCGCAAATTTGCATTATCCTTTGACGATTTCTTCCAAACTAAACCAGTCACACATTCTAGTGTTGTTTATCAGCTGGAACAGGGATACAGGAATCAAGTGTTCCTTTGTGTTTATTTTCCTGTTGTTACGTAAGCTCTTTTTCTGTTTTCATATGCAGCATACACTCAGCAAAATGCTTGAACGGTGCCATGTCATTATCATCTACACAACGAAACTCTTGTCAGTTTTTCTTTCCAATGCTAAATTTGGTAGCACTCGAATACGTGTATCGCTAATTTCTAGAATAAGTTTTCATGCTGTTTGGAAAGTGCTGATTAAATACAGGAGCTAAGCGGTCAACAATTTGGAACAAATTTTCGAGGTGGCATATAAATATTATATTTGCATATTCTTGAAACCTTCTTACTGATCCTTGCTTAAGCAATGGTTCTCAATCAAGAATTAATTCGGACACATTTATCATTTGGTTCCTTCACAAAAGGTACCTGCACCTGACAAAGAAGGGGATACTTCTCATTCTTGTATTTAAAAATAAAGCCATCCATGTCCCTACTGCTTGAGTGACGGGTAATATAGTCTCGCGCTTAGCCGTCCTTTAAAGAGGCAACAAGCAAATGTCTAATTAACCTTACTTTTCTTGTGTGCCGACTAAAAAGTGAAAGTTTGTGCCAGAGGCTACATATCACATATCACATATCTGCCGCATGAAATACGTCTTTCTTGTACAATATCTTGAAAGGCGTGTCTCCCAGACTTTTTGATCATCATAATACCCTTAGCAACTGATTCATCGTGCAACATAAAATACATTGCAACTCCTAACGATGAAAGGATTCCAATTTCACTTAAGGACATTTCTGTGCATGCTAGGTAGTTGGCCACGGTATATTGCGCTGTTGTCTGTAATTCTGCGAATAATATCTATTGTAGATTTTCTGACAGCCTATGCCGTTTCTGATCTCCTATTTATCCAATGGCGAAAGGCCGTTGCATTTTCAGCAAGAATGAATGCTACTCCGTCTCCTTGTATAACAGCGTTCTCCTGTATTTGTCACGCGCTTTGTCGACCACGAGCTACAGATGAGAAGGACTGTGCCATCTTGTGCACAGTAAAGCTTCCATTTGTCGAATTCAAATTCAGTATCTATGCGCTTTTCAGATAAAAATAAATCATACATTTGATAAGGATGTAGATCAGTAAAGAACCAAAGAGCTTCTTATGTTTTTTTTGTTTTTTTTTTTTGTTTTTTTTTTTTTGCATCGAGATGCATTTGAAAGTTTGATGCAGGAAATGATATGACAAATAGTAAACAATACAGGTCCGATTCTAGACAAACATATGGATTATTATTAAATTAGTTCACACTTTTCAATATTCCTGTTTTCATGTTCACGTGGATGAAACTGAGCATAAGCTGAAAAAGGTTTGTATTAAAGAATGTACAAAGCTGCAGCCGATAATTCATGCGAGTGCCTGGTTCCTGTGACGTTTTGAGCCTTTAATCAATGATCCAACATTACCCGACGTAGCAATATTAATTTACATAAGACCTTTGGCCCAGCTCTTCAGCCAATCGCCAAGAAGCTTTAATATTGCCTTTCTATGTATAGACCACCAAGAACAAAAACAATAATAATATTATTATTAACAATAATAATAATAACTTATATATCTACAGGGTGACCTAATTAGTTAATAGCTGGTTTACATTATGCAATTAAAAGAAATGTACAAGTATATTTGCAATTAGTGTAAATCTGAAAGGCTTAACATCTACTGCATGAAAGAAAATAATTCTAACAGAATAGACATTATGCAAGATTAAAACACTGTTTTCATACATTTGTAAAACAGCTGTCATTTGCAAATGTTATGCGGTCTTAAAATCTGGATTGCTCATTAAAATATCTACAGACGTATACTTGCTTAAAAGCTGAAACATTTGGTTCTTCTTAATATTGTAGTGCACCTATTCCAAATAAAATATACAGGCGTAACCAAAAGATACACTGTCTGAACTTTTGGTGTAATATAAATCATTGTTTTGCAGTGGACAATTGAATCTGCAACAGCAATCACAGACTGATTTAGATTAATGACCAGGATTTTTCTAGGATTAAATGTCTCTACAGCCATCTATACTACCCTCATTTAATGCTATATCATAGATATGGACTGGTAAGGTCAGGAATCCCTTGTCACAGACGGTACTACCTGTGGTTGCTGATCAAGAGTGAACAGCTACATCTTGCTCCTTCTGGTAAGTCCTTTTTGGTGGATCAGGCGGCCAAGCAGATATGCTCATCATACGGCTGTGATTGCAGATGACAAGAGCTGTGTGGACAGCGCTGGTCATCAGCTCAGGTGAGTTGGAACTGACGGCTATCACCTGCATCCGCACCTGTCTCCAGACGTCTCGAAACCGTCCTGCCACTGGATTGAGACAGGCGTGCACGAGAGAGTGAGAGAGACTGTACAACATTCCCACACATAAAATAACTTGTGCGCAAGTCACGAAACTACACCCCTTGCCCCACCAGATGTTTCAATTAAGTCTTGTGGCGATGTACGAGCGGCAAAGCGTCAGAGGTGAATGCACTAGGAGCTGTAGCTACAGATTCACTCGCAGTAGGCTCAGGTCATTGTGTCACTTTTCACTGGACCGAAGCAACAGTGGAACTCGACAGTCCCATAGGCGACTGAGTAACCCTTTTTAGGATCACACTGCTCACCTCCGTAGCATGAAGGAGGGGCTAGAAAAGGTACTCTAAAACTGCCTGCTTCACCTTAACTCTGGTCAGCAGACGGGAATCCCACTACAGCGATACAAAACCTGGCTAGAAGATAAAGGTAATGCAACTCACCATCGCCTGAAACTTAATGAAGAATATTTCAGCAGATCGACTTGAGAGAAAAACAGCTCTAGTTGTTCAGATTCAACATCCAAATAGTAGTCCTGAGTCAAACGTTCCAGGCATTGGCATCTTATTGACTACATCATCGTAGATGATACAGGCATGTTGTCCGAATCACGAGGGCTATGAGAAGTTCAGAATTCTAGACTGACTACAGGCTCGGTATCCGGATTTAGCCTAGAAGGCAACCACAAGGCAACAAAGTACCCAAAAATCTTAATGTCCCAAATTGCAACAGAAGAATGCGAACAGGAATTTGTCGAAGAACTGTGCAGCACACTGGATACAATTGCTATAAACCACCAGAATGTCGAGAAGAACTACGCATCCTTCACATATTGTGAACTCAAATTGATCAAGATACTCGGTCCCACTACGAGTAAACCTCAAGATTGGTTTCATAAGTATGATGCTACCATAAAGAGACTTCTTAGTGGGAAACATCGGCTTGAGAAGGCTGCTTAGATAACAGTTCATCATCATCTAAGAAGGCAGCCTTCAACAACATCATGACGACTGTCCAAAGAAAACTCAGACAGTTATAAGACTCACTGATGAGCAGTAAGACAGAAGAGATTCAGTTTTACTCAGACAGGAATGATGTGAAGAACATCTATGATGCTTGGAAGACAATTTACGGATCACAATAATCAGGAACATATCCGATACTGAGTGCTGACAGTGCCATGCTGCTCACTGTCAATGGAAAGACTTCAAAGATGGGCAAAACAATTCAACAGCATTCTCATTCAACAGTCATCTATCAGTGAGGAAGTAATTTATCGACTGCCCCAAGTGGAAATCAACATAACACTTGCTGATCCTGCTGACTGAAGCCATGAAAGCAATTGTCTTACTATCAAATGGCAAAGCACCTGGTGCATATGCTATACCAGCAGAAGTTTAGAAATCTAGAGGCTCGCATATGTCAGAGAAACTTAACGAACTCTTCAGGTCAATGCCGACTCGGGGAACAATACCCCAAGAAATACAAGGATGCAGGCATCTCCCACTTGTAAAGGTGGAAAGAAAACTGACAATTATGCAAGAACTATTGGGGCATCTCCTTGATGTCAATATCCGACACAATACTGGCCAGAATTCTGCTGAATCGTCTTGTGCAGCACACTGATCAAAGGCTCCTTCCAGGGGATTATTTTGGCTTTAGGAAGGACAAGGAACCACAAACATGATGTTTGCAGATCGTGAACTGCAGGAAATGTGCCAGGAACAGAAGTCCAACATGTACATGACATTCATCGACCTAAAAAAAAAGTCATTGACACAATCGGCCACGGAGGCCTTTAGAAGATCATGGCAAAATTTGGTAGCTCATAGAAATTCATTATGATGGTTCGGCATTCCATGATGACGTGCTCGCTTGTGTCGTGGAAAACGGCAAGTCATCTGAACCATTCCCAGTCGCCAGTTGAGTCAAGCATGCTGTATGTTGGCCCCAACCCTCTTCAATAATTTATTCTCCTAGATGTTTACATTGATACTTAGATCGACATTAGATACAGTACTGATGGCAAGATCTTCAATCCCAGGAGACTACAAAGTTACAGGAAATGACTGTTTGTGTTCTCCTATTTCAGACGACAGTTCCCAGAATCTGACAATTAACATAATATAGATTATTTCTCTTCAAACTAAAAACTTTGGTCTCGTATCAGCATTAAGAAGTCAAATGTGAGTCACCAACCTGCACCAGGAAAGCATTACGTAGAACCTACTATCGCAGTAAATGGCCAAACCCTAAGGGTAGTGGACACGTTCACCTATTTGGGCAGCACACTGCCACTTGCAGTTAGCATCGATTATGACAGAAACGCCAGAAATGCTAAAGCAAATGTGACCTTCGGGATCAGTCTACAAAAAGGTCTACATAGCCATTGTGTTGCCGACCCTGCTGTATGCGTCCGAAACCTGGACGGTATACAGACGCCATGCCAAGAAGCCTAATCAGGGCACCTGTATCTTGAAGTTCTAACAGGGCAGGAACTCCAACCATCCACACACTGCTGATGAAATCACAGTTGAGATGTGCAGGCCAAGTCACAGGGATGTCAGAAGACCGACTACCAAAGAAGATATATGGCGATCTGAAGGAGGGAAATCGATCTCAATGTAGTCAGAACAAACGCTTCAAAGATTCCATCAAGTCCTTCTTGAAACACTTCAAGATTTACCCTGAGTCTTGGGAAGATCGCCTAAAGGATCTCTCCACATGGTGGAGTCTCCTCCATCCTGGAGAGACAGACTTTGAAAGGAAGACAATTGCAAGCAGCGGAAATTGCATAACTGCAACTCGTCTTCTATTAATCAAGCGATCCCAAGTGGCATCTCCTATCAAGTGTGCCACAGACAGTTCAGAACACAAATTAGCTTGATTGGCCATTCATGTATTCACAGAAACCAAACCAGATAGCGATGACATAGTCATCTTCGAACTCGAATGACGAGGAACAACTTCAGGAGTTCAAATGTCCTGCACATAATTACAGTTATGCAGTTCTTTTTAGCTCCACACGAGAAGCCTGACCGTACTCGCATTGTATGACGGGCAACCCATGAAATACTTAAATCATAGGAAAAGATTTAAACGGAGGAAGCAAGTATAATATTCTCTTGCCAAGTTGTATTCTTCCTCAGTCTTTTAGTCTGAACCCGATCTATCATTACACATCATGTCGCACAAGCGCACAAGGCTATTTGTGTTCGTTGCTGCCGATTCTGCTAATTTGAATACAGACGCTACTGTCACATCAGCCCGCATATCTTCTACATATCACAGAAAGTAATCATATTGTTAAACGCATCGTCCGCTCCTTCTTCGCACTTTCTTGTCAATTTTCAACTTTGTATTGTTAAACCGCCACAAACAATTACTGTGATGTTTTCTTTCTATGGCTACTAGATCCCCGTTACTTTATAGTCATAAATGTTGATCGTCCTTTTGAATATGTGCATAATTTCTGATCTTTCAATCAAGTTCTAGAGTCGTTATTACGTGAAACCCACGAGAACCTCCAGCATCCGCACAAGAAAAACAAAATGCGCCTTCTCTCGACACGATGATGCCAACAAGCATTGTATTTGGGTAAGGAAGCCTCGACAAGTGAACTTTATCGAACGTTTGGCATCGAGTGCTGATGGTAAAGATTAGAGCTTTTAGAGTTATTCAGTGTCTTCTGTAAAAATTCTATAACCTGCACCTTCATTGCCCCTCTTTACACTGACAGGGCATTGGAATAGCTCCTCTTTGTCTTCCTGATATATTTCACACACTCTCCGGACAATCGGAGGCTTAGAGAGGTCAGCAAACGACACTGGACATTTCTGCAAGCTATTGTGATTGCAAACAGACAATTCAACCAGAAAATAAATACATTCCGTAAATATCAAAATATCTGATCCGTTTCTACGGGGAATCAAATCTGACCACTGGAATACTTTTAAAATAAAATTATACATTTCAGTATTATCCTGATTGCTACCGCACTGATCCCAAACAGAAAATTAAAGCAAATATCAATTGTCAACTAAAATCTCCAGTTAGTATTAACTAATAATTTTTAATTTGGTTATGGTCTGCAATATCAAAGGGGAGCTGTTTACATTTTTATTCCCGTACTTTCCGAAATGGTATCAGGGATTTTTTTTACCTGTTTGTAGCAATGTCATTTTTGCCAATGTGGCACTCAAGTAACTTCTTTATTCCATCCATATTCGAAAAGCAGTAAAGATATTGTTTGTATTGCTCTTCTCAAGGGCGCATGAACATACCTTTTTTAAGTGAAATGCGCATGAGCATACACTTTTAAGTGCTTAAGTAAAAAAATATTATTTTCCTAGTGATCAATCAAATAAATACATGTTGTATGCGGTTAATGCATGTGTGACAGATTTTCCAAATCCCAGTTCAAGTTTTATGCTACTGTGAGTTTGAGAACCATTTTGTGCAATGACAGATGTCCACTTTAAGATGACACCCTGTCTGAAAATGCTGTCTAGGATCTGACCCAAACGTGTGGTAATTTTCACGCTATAATCTGTTTTGTACAATATTTTGCGTAACAGAACGATATGCCTTGGACTATTTATAGTGTCCGCCCAATCCTAAGTGCATCAAACGCACAGCCTATACAATGCTGCAATGAAGCTGACAATAAACTTATCGTTAGCAATAATTCATTAATGTTGAACTGATAACAATTACGGCTGCATTCAAAAAGAAGAGAAACAGGTGACACTGTTTCAGAATTACATGTATACTCATTGGTAGGTCAAATAACCAAACTAGTACATTATTCAATGTATCTGGGTGGTGTCACGGAAGCATAACTGTGCGGCTCAAAGCATTACCACGTCTTTGAAAGTATAGCGGCTGCTCGTGATGTGATAGAAGGCCAAGATTTTGGGGAGGACACTAATACCTTTATTTCAAATAGTCACGTTGTAATAGTTTTGTCACCATTTAATACTACAAATAAATGCACATTAATCACACGGTGCAAGATGGCACTTTCTTATTCTGAGTTTTAATTAAAATATTTTCCCGTGATCTCAACGTGGAGTTTTCGAATATCACACGACTTTGACAGAGGTTTTTATTTCTTTTTTGTGATGCAATTTTTTAAGATAAACTTCCTGAAAATTTGTTGTGGCCGCGTCAGTGTTGCTAAACATGATTAAATTTGTAAGGAAATTATTTGTCTTACTTTTTCCTTATTTATCCAAGGGCAGAAAAGAGAGAGGGCAAACAAATAGAAGGATTTGTACAAAGGTAGTCATGAGATCTTCAACATTTTCAGATCTCGTTCTTGCTTCAGCACTTGTGTGTACTTTATTGTGGTTAATGGCTACTGGTAATACGAATAGGCTTAGCAGGATGGGTGGGCGTTGTGTAGTCAATATCACGCAGATTACGTAGAAAGTGAAAAGTTACAAATTATGAACTTAAAAACCTGTAATTTAAATGATCAGGTACAATCTGTTTTTGCGGACAATGCATTTTCTGAGTTAAAATATACAATTTGATAATGCATTTTACGCGCAATAGATCATGTCACTGAGATAGTATTGAGCTATTGTATTGTAATTATCTTGTTCATGAAGAATTAGCAAGTTACAACGAGCATTACATTTTCATATACATTGGGCCTTGCGTACGATGCAAGTACAAACATCACGATGCCATGTAATGGGGGCAGCCATATTGGTCTTCTTCCAGTCAGCCCGATTTCTTGGCTGACAATCATATGACTGTAATCCAATGGCTATCAAGCTTTCCATTCTGAAAGTGCAGTTGTGGTCGGTACTAATGAGAGCGAAGAGAATTCCGATACATTCCAGAAATACATATTATAAAATGACTTATTTGCTTGTTTACATGTTACTTCATTTCATTACTTCTTTCACCGCACGCATTTCTGTTAATATTAATCAGCCAAAGTTTATATCTTCTGGTATCATCAGTCCTTCTTAATACCGGTCTAAAGAGTAATGAAACGCACTCGCTATTAGTTACTTGTCCTAAATAAACTTTATATCTATGCATAACAGGGATAAATATTGAATTAGCTTGTAAGTATGAGAACTATTGTAGCTTGGGTATGTTCTTGTGTGAGAATGCACAGAGTAAGAGTGTGATTCAGTTTAAGAAAAAGGCAAATTTTAACAAAACTGATGAGGTAAGATGTATGAGCGGTAGAAGACAAATATTAAAATTACTTCTAATTTGTTTCCAAAATATTTCCTTTTGTCGCACTGAGCTTTGACAGCAAATAAATTCATTAATTATTAGATCTGTGTAAGAATATTTGCAGCGTTTACAAACTTGTATGACCTCAATATGTACAAACTTATTATTAGGAACGGTTATCACAACGTTTGCAAGGGGTGTAATTAACTGTGACTCGCTTGTTTTCTTTGGAATCTAAAATAAAATTGTGTGAAACGAGTCTCGTGTTCAAAAACGTCACGTCACTGTGTGCAATCTGGATATTGGTATTCAGCACGACTTGGGTGGTATTTAATGGCAAGACAATAGCTGAACTGGACGATCTGGGTGGCATTTGGTGGTAAGACAATAGGTGCCCTGGACGATCTGATGGTATTTGGTTGTAATACAATAGCTCTATAGAGTTACGTGCTACACCCCACCACCACCCAAGAACCCCTCACAAAACTGTACGCAAGTAATACTGGTTTGTCTCTGATATTTGGGTTGGACTGCATTTTTAAATAGGACAACTTGCGGTAGACAGTCGTATGCAACACAAATGATATACTAGTATACGGGAATTTGCTGTTCACGATTCCTGAAGGCTGTGAATTTTTTTTTTTTTTGTTAAATTATAAACATTAGCTCGATAAACAAAAGAATAAATACAACTAACTAGAACTTTTATTTTTCATTTAATTATGTGCAATTTAAAATACACGTATTAAAAACTGTCATAGCAACACAAATCGGGACTAGAAATTTACTTTGTTACACACACACACACACACACACACACACATATATATATATATATATATATATATATATATATATATATATATATATATATATATATATATATATATATATGCGATACATTCTATTTGTCAACTAAAAGAAGAATGACAATGAACAAGTTTCTAGAGGATGACTATCGCCAACTTCTCATAAAAGATTCCAACATAATAAACATGACACGAACATATAATCGCCGTAAACCACACCCAAAACCCGCATCATGTAGGACTCTATCGCCGTAATCCACGCCCAAAACCTATGTTGTGTAGCAGATAGTTATATCAAGTGTTCTTTCTTTTGAATAATCATTACAAATAAAACAAGAGGCGAGGCTGTCCTCAATGGTATATCACAAGCCGTTTGTATTTGCTGATCTTTGTTAATCAATGTGTCTTTCGTTGAGTAAACAAAAAATATTCGTTAAATATTACAAAACAGAGACAGGTTTTCTTTTGCTGGAATGTATATAGAACGTGAAATAATTATTTAATTTCTTGCACGAAAAATTATTCGGTCCAATATCGCATGAGTTACTACTATAAAAGAAAAGTCTGTTAAAAGCGTATAACTTTCCCAACATAGCCCCAATTTATAAATACGAATCAAATGTGAAGCCTACTAATGGTGTTGAAGGCGAAATTATGGTTAATTGGTTTTAATTTATTCAAAACTAAGAATGTATTGGGCGTGGCTACAGGTTCACATGCTTCTGCAAAAATTTCAAAATGTGCAAAATTAATATCTCGGCAACGATGTATGTTTTATCAAGATGGAAGACTTACAAGAATCTGACAGTAGTCGTCCTGAAAAAATTTGTCTATGACACTCTTTTAATCAGATTACGAATAAATGGTTTGCGCTGGAAAACATTCGCAGACGTGTATTTGAACAGAGTTTAATGCAAAAGCAAACATTTCATTTCAAACGAAAGGGCATCACTTTAGAAACCTTTGTGGACGACAGTGTATACTGAAAAGATAAAACATCATTCGTACAGTAATAACCTATTCGAAGAACTCAACTTTAAGGCTGTACATTCTGATCAAAGTTTCGGTGATTGCTGACAGATTACAGATGATTACTTATCGATATATTTTTGTGTCTGGTGAAGTTCCACAGCTGTTGCTTATATTTGTCTAAATAAATCCATGTTCTTTTACCGTTATCTCTCGGTAATGTAGTTCATTTCGTTGATTTTATGTGTCTACGAAGACAAAAAATGCTTTGATCGATTGACAAGAGCTAAAATATTGAAACCGTGCTTGACAAATTCGTGAAGTAATTTGGACAACAAAATCTTGCATTTAATTGATGTAGCAAAGCTGACTTTTTTCCAGTTACTCCTAC